>SDVV010005930.1:0-18827 GCA_016164225.1 Gammarus roeselii | reverse complement strand
TTTAGAGTATGTCCTTCACTGGCCGGCTGTTTAGAGTATGTCCTTCACTGGCCGGCTGTTTAGAGTATGTCCTTCACTGGCCGGCTGTTTAGAGTATGTCCTTCACTGGCCGGCTGTTTAGAGTATGTCCTTCACTGGCCGACTGTTTAGAGTATGTCCTTCACTGGCCGGCTTTATTACTCATTACGTTACAGAACGTCCTTTACCGGAACGTTCGAACAATCTTAACAAAGCGTCATTTACCGGCTGGCTTGTGTATTCATTTGAATGTTTTTCCCTGGCTGGCTGCAGTACACATGAAGAAGCATCCTTCACTGGCCGTTAAGACAACGCCCATCAATAGCCTGCAGGAGCAATCTTAAACGGAGTTCTTCACCGTCAAGCTGGAGCAATCTTCAGACAGCGTTCTTCACCGGCCAGCTTGTACAAACAATAGAGAGCGCCCATGACGGTCTTCCCGCCTGCTTTTATCTGTTCATATTAGCACTAACACTACTATAAATAACAACATTACCTTAATAAATGTGAGCAACAAGAACGTTATATACATTTGTACACGGTGCTTGTCAACCCTTGCCTCTTGGTCAACATTTTAGTCCTACGATAGTATTAGTTATACCTAGGCCGTGCTCCCTCAACTTGGTTACCAGACCAGTCATAAATATAATAGTGAAGCATGGAGAGTAAGATGAAGCCGGTCAAGACATTCGTTGAGCACGACGCGGTGTAGACGATCACTTGTACAACGCTCGTGATTGTGCCTTGCCCGACAAGATGACGGTCAGAACAGTGATAGCAGGAGGTGGAGGATGAACTAACATTAAATACCTTATTAGCATCGTTCAACAAAGTATAGTGATTGGAGTTGGATTATTCTAAAAGCCATTTCCGACAGCGTAACTCAAGAGAAGATGGGAGGCGGACTCGGTGCTCTGGAACCAACCAATGTAGAGAAAGATGTTGTGTGATGCGGTGCGTGGCACACAACAAGGCAACTGGTCGCTCGGTGTTACTGCACAGATTAAAACTACCCTTGCCACTTGAACATTTCAGAGAAGCCAATTTTGAAAAGTGTGCACAATGATGCCGACACTGAAAACCGTAGTGCATGTTAACAAAGTAATGATAACTACGTTACTATTCGACAATTATCAAGTGGGTACAACAGAAATATAAGACACTGACACTAAAATCCATATTATCCTGAAAAAATTTAGAACATGAACCAAAAGGTAAACGGGATTTTCATAGCTCGCTCAGTAATGTTGTTGTTTTGTTTCCAGTGCTAACAAAACAGAGCCGCAAGTGCATGCGCACGTCTAGTGTGTTTGCTATTCTAGTATTCGTTAACTAAACTGCTTTTGAAGAAATTTCGTCAGACAATAGAAGATACAAGTTACTTTCAGTGCGTAGATGGCATATGTGTTCATGGAACAGAAGAGAAAGCATGACCGCTTCGGTGTGTGCCAGGTAAGTGACGGGTGGCTGCAATGGTTTTCAGTTTCTGCACACGACAATGCACGCGTATAAAAAGAATAAAAACTAACACAATTAACAGTAAATCGCAAAGAAAATATGAATAAAGTAAAAAATGTAACAAATTCAATTGTGCAATAGTGTTATCCACAAGGGATCTAGCTCTGGAATCAAGAAGATTGCATTAAAAAATCATATTAATTAGCTTACGGTACCATGTTGTGCGTGAACACTTGTACGACACAGAGAAGATGCGAGCCTCCGGAAGAGTCATTGAGAATATAGGCGATGATCACCTATCAGCACAAGGGCGGAAACGTCAAACATATGTAGTGTTTAGGAAATTTTACTCAAAGGCCAATCATTTAAAATTAAACATTCTGTTAGAGGAAACTAACTAGGACTGTATGGACGTCACTCTTGAGATAGGCGTCAAAACAGTCACAGTTAGTCACAAGGTAAAAGACACCAAGCGAAACATCAGTTTACAGGAAACGTGACTGCAAGGAACAAACACTCTGGAGATAGGCGACAAAACAGTCCACAAAGAGACCAAGCGAAACAACCGGTTACAGGAAGCGTGACTGCAAGGACCAAACAGCCGATAAGGAAGTAAGAGAGAGAAAAGAAGCAAAATTGGCCGTGAATGACAAGTATTACAATCATTACACGTTACATTGTACTTGCCATAGCAGTCTGAGGCAACCCTAACGAGCACTAACAGGTGCTACAAAGGGATGCAGAGAACAAGCTTGATCAAACGACCATCCAAGTGCAGTGAAGTTGATCGAGCAAAGCGAGAACTCCTCTCAGAGCAGTTAATACTGATACGTTAAACAGCAGGCCAGGAGCACAGGAACATCGCAACTAGAGTCAGCTACAGTGGTGACAAGTCAACAAGGAGCTCTGCAGTGGCACAAGTGATGAGTACCTTATTACTTCGGTGACGGAGAATCGGATGCTTGTAAAGCAACTGTGTCCCAACAGACAGACCATCAAAACGAATAAGACTAAATTAAACAGCTACAAAAATACGTAGCTATTAAACAAAACTCAAGAGGCGTTACCAAAAAGTAAATAAAGGTGTAACGATTTGAATTTATCTTCGAGTTGCTCGATATAAAAGGGTCGGTCACGACACTAAGCAGAAACTTTGCAAGGCGATAATTTGAAAAAAAATTGTTCAATTGTTCTTGAATTGTCAAGTCTTCACAAATTTGAATTTTGATGGCATTACATAAGCTTTTGTAAATAGGGAGACCAAAAATTCGAAATTGGGCGTGACTGGTCAAAAACTGTGATCCAAAAATCATGATTCACAAGCCTTGCTGCGCAGCAACATGCTTGCTTCTACAGGTAGTGTCTGAAGGCGACTGGATACAACTTGAGAAAGAGCATTCAATGAATGACTGGCATGTTCATGTTTGTTCTGTGTTTAATTTATGATAAATATAATAAAAAGAACAAGGGCGCACAGTTAAGATGGCCTTCCGTTAACAAACTGAGACCAGAAGGCAGACAATGTTCGAATATATATATTTTTTGTTAAAATTAACCAAACTAAATGGCAACGACGGTCATTGTTAAAATTGTGACAATGCACTAATGCTCCTGAATTTATGTAACCTGTGGACAATGTAGTAAATTATCCGTCGGGAGTCCAATTCAATATAACTGGCTAGTAAATGTCTTGACTTCCACAAAGGTCACTGCCGGCGCATACATTTCCATGAAAAAAAAATTGAGAACGTGGAAAGTTAAAGCCATTGATTAGAAAGATCCTTGCTAAAATGAATATTTGAAGAAGAATGAATGAATTACAATGATTGAGATTCAGTGAGCAGGAGAGAGTGTTGATATCAATAAACATTTACGAATGATGTATTAAAGTACTACTTCAATACACTGCGGAAACCGAGTATGACGGTCTGCGGCAAGTGTCAGGGTCTTCCACGTCAACGTTCAATGATATTAAGGAAGATGACAGGTTGAAGTAAATCCAGGAAACGAAAGAAACCATCGACTTCTCTGATCCGATGTCAAAAAAATGCAATTATCTGTGATAGGATTGCAGACAAAAATGATGATGTAGCAAGAGAAGAATTGGCAAATGTTCCTAACACAACCGATGACAAACGAAACTTTGAATGAATTGTAGGACTTAAGTATCTAGAAGCATAATTTTTTGAACACAAGAACCCTCAGCAATGAAACAATTGCCAACGAAGAGAAAAACAATAGCGAACTGCTAGAAACAGAAGAAAACAGCCCGACTCAAGTATGAGCTGTTACAGGAGGGAAAGCATGATAGCAAGCCGAGCGAGATTAGATTGCGGAAGTCTAAGAAAGAAACGTCGATCAACCGATGTGGTGTTAGTCAGGTCAAGAGAAGAGAAGTGAACTGAAGTGTTACCATGAATTGCATAAATAAAAAAATTTGTTTAGACGTTAACTATTGTATTATTATACATAAAAAAGAATACCACCTTCTACGTAACGAGTCACTCGCTACAATTCAGGAGTGTCCAACGAGCCTAAACAAAGTAGTGTTAACCTTACTGAGGCAGTAACTTAAAGATATCTACAACTGAGAAAACAATAAATTAATGTTACAAAATTGGCAAGGCACGAACAATAATACTAGACTAAAATGACGCTTTGAAATTAAAATTGCGATTCGATCGTATAATAGCAATAATAATGATACTAATGGGCAACAATAGAAAGGGTGATAATAACAATAACACGGGAAGAATGATGGAACAAAGAGGGCAAAGCCACCCACACCCGCTATAGGGAGAGCAGGCAGCCGGCGCACTATCATCTACCGTTGGAGTTCTCTTTATAAGTGTGTAGTGTGGGCTGGTGGTGGTGGTGATGGTGTTGTTGCTGTTGCGGGGCCCGGCTACCCGAGGCCCCGCCACCTAACAAAGTGGGAGGAACAGAGTTCTGCAGGAAAGGGGGCGGAGTCACGCTGACACCTCCCTCTCCCCCGCCGCCTCCATCAGAGGCGGCGAGTTGCGCCTCCAGTCGTTCGAGGACGTCTTCACTGAGCTCCGTGTTATTGCTATTGTTTGTAAGTGGTGTGGAGGAAGGGAGGGGGTGGTAAAGGGAAGGGTGTTGTGATAAGGGCGTCATGGAGTGAAGGTGAGGGTTGATTGCTCCAGCTGAGGAGGAGGAGGAGGAGGAGGAGGACACTCCTTGTAAGGAATGACTCGAGTGAGAGGAAAAATTACTACTATTGTTGTTCTTATTACTAATGCTGCCCAAACTGGACGCGACTGGGGTGAGTAAAGAAGGAATTTGAGAAGTGGAGGAAAAAGATGAACTAGCTGGGAAGGGATAAGTGTTAGTTAAGCCATGAGCACCGTGGTAGGAAGCAGAGTTGTTTGACATCAACTTTCTTTTTGAGACCCCAAGTAGGGCCCCACCTGCTGTGTCATACAAGGATGAGTTCGGCCCCAACGGAGCCTCAACAGAATTTGAAATGGGCGGGCCGTCACTGGTTAGGATGTGGGACAAACTGTCGTAATTGTTGTGGAGAGAGCTAACGTTTGTACTGTTGGTGGAGGATGAATGTGTGGAGTCTAAAAGATGTTGTGCGAGTGGCCGGGAGGTGGGTGAGCTACTCTCCCTGACTGATGCGGTGGTCGAGGGAGGCTCCGAACAATCACGACTGCGTTTAGCGCCATCAGAGGAGGGAAAGTTGAAACCGGATGTTGTTGGTGGTGTGTCAGAGACTGTGGAAGTTGTGCTTATGGTAGGTGGTGGGTCTAACGGTTGCGATACGGGGGGCCCAGGCCCCTGCCCGAGCAGAGAGTACCCAGGTATGCTGGGGTGGGCAGCGGTGTAACCGTCAGGGTGGCGTTGCAATTTCAATTTCAGAGGCATCATTTTAGGAGGAGGACCAATGCTATTGGTGCTGGAATTTTTCCTGTTATTGTTATTATTGTTATTGTTACTGTTAGTGCCTTTGCCACTATTTTTACTAGAGGCGTTATCATCGGAGTCGCTTTTGGTGTTACGCCTCTTACTTCGGCTCTCCTTGGAGTCGGAGCGGTGGTAGTGCCTGTCACCACCGTCGCTTGCAGCACTGTTATTGCCACTGCCACCGCTGCCGCCACTCACCGAGAGCTTCATCTTAAGAGGCGCTGGACCACCACCACTTGTGCTGGTGGTGGTGGACGTCGACGATATTTGTTCTGTTGTTGCATGGTCTGGCTTAATTGCCGCCTTGCTAAACCTTAACACTACTTTTCTGGACTCGTTGGCTACGACTGTGACGTTGGTGACGTCAGTGGACGTGGGGATGGGTCCTGTAGAGGCACCGCTGCCGGCAGCAGTTTCGTCATTACGCATCTCTCCTCCAGAGCTGTGGCTGCTGCCGTCGCGGTACTTGCGCTTCTTGCCGCGCATGCTGTTAAACGTATTCATGATCTCTTCTCGGTAGCGCAAGCTGTCGTTGCGTATCTTTTCTAGGGAATGTTCTTCAGGGAATCTCTTCTTAGGTGGTCTCAACTTACCATAATCCGAATCTTTCGAGACCGCAGTAGCAGGATCAGATGGTGCAACCAGTGGCTGTAATGTTATCAGTTCCGGAACAACGGGAGCTTCAGCTACGGGAGAGGGTTCAGAGACTCTTGTCACCTTACTACCCTTTTTACCTAAACTGATTCTCAATTTAGCAGGCGGTAAAGTCTCAGAAGTGTTCTTATCTTCAGTTTCCTTGCTTATACTTCTCATTCTCTTCCTGCCAGCGAGTGGGTCACTCCCTTCTAACTTTTCTTCCGTAACCGGATGCTCAACTTGCGGTTTGCTCGTTTCTCTCGTCTGCCGTCTCCTACGACTGCCGGGAGGAGGCGCGCTCTGGCCATCTTGCGTGGGCCTGTATCTCTTGTAGTCTTCTCTCGTGGGTATCGTCGACATGGACGCCACCGCTTTAGGGATGCAGAAAGCTGTTCGCTTCTGAGGAGGAGGATTAGTAAGGCCACCTCCACCCCCTCCACTTCCAGCAGCCACTCCAGTAGCACCGGAGGAAGATCCCATCACCCCGCCACTTCCTCCGGGCCCACCACTGGCAGCGGCGCCTTGTAGCAACAGCGTCTCTGTTTCGGACTGCGTCACAGGCGGGTTCTGATCCTGGTTGCAGTACTGGCGAATAAGCTCCTTCTTACGCATGCGTCGGAGAGAGGTGGTGGATGAGGGCTCGGGTTCGGGGGGAGGGGCGGGAGCACTCGTGCTGTAAGAGTTTGCGTACGGTCCTTTGATTTTAAGCTTTAGGATATTGGTGCGGTCGTCGGTGCCTGTCAGAACAGCTGGCGTGGCAGTATAGGTAGCAGTGCTGTAGTCAACGTTGTTCTTGAATGGATAGCTTGAATCGGAAGATTTACTGCTCTCATCCCTAACAATAGAAGCCGATATTTTGACAGGAGGTACAGTATTTTTGGTCCCAGGAAAATCTGACGAGTCTTGCGATAATGAATGAAGAGGATCTGTGAATGCTGTCCTTTCAAGCTGTTTTTCGGCATGTCTGGCTTCCTCACTGATTTTCGCCTCTTTTTCCTTAGCTTTGCTCTTCCTTTCCTTGGCTGTTTTCTTAGATGAAATAATGACAGGTGGTATTGTGATGTCTTTGAGTTCTGGAGCATAGGTTGGCGTCGGAGGCTGAGGAGCGTCTACGCTCTGTCTTTTTTCTCGCAACATTCGCAAGTCATCGAGAGTGGATTTCGCGGGCTTCACGTCTCCGAACTCATCATCAAAGTCAAAATCATAGACCGTTCCGACCAGTTCTTTGGGTACAGAAATCTTGTTGTACCTGGCAACTTTAGCTTTACCTTTGGGCGCCACTCGGCTTCGACCAGTTTTGCTGGCAGACTGGTTTCCCCTTTTGTTACTAGATTTCTTCTTGACCTCCTCTTTGGGGACCCACCGGGGAGAGGTCGCCTGGGCTCGAGGTGACTTCTTCTCAGGTGTGGGAGGGACAACTGCGCTCTTTTGCACCTTGGCGCCCATCATATAAATGGGGATGCGTTTGTGCTGCGGCGACAGATCCCTGCTGCCAAGAGACAGCGTGGGCGTGGCGGCCGGTGTGTTTGGCTTTGACCCGCTCACGTCAGAGTCATCTGTAACGTCGTAGACCGCGTCAGAGACACTCGGACGGGGAGTGGTGGATTTCGGACTGACGATTGTTAAAGGCGCAGGTGATTTGTCTTCGACGTCGCTCACAACAACAGGAGTTCTGCTGGCGGCAGCCGCTACCGAGCAAGCGGCCTCCTGTAGCCTTCGACTGGACCTCGACGGAGAAGATAGAGTGGGAGAAGCCTTTTTGTTAGGGGATAGAGAAGCTTGTCCCGTGTTGTTTAACGAGATGGTGATTGGGAGCACACGTCCAGGAGGGCTTGATAAATTATTTCCCAAGGATTTGTTTCTCCCATGCAAATCATGCTTAACACATTCTGTGGTTTTATACGAGTTGTTCCTGAGCGATTTGTGCATATGTACAGGTGAAGCAGCAGCCGATTTAACAGGTGTCCGTACCGGCGACGACCGCACCTCTGGAGTCGCTTTGCGCGGTGATGAAGCGGGACTGACATTGTCCGACTTGTTGAAACCTGACGCGGTGGTGGAGGGGGAGACGTCGGGCAAGGAGACGACCAGCAGAGGAGACTCGCTCGCAGCGCGCTCGGATGAAACAGACCGCGGTGTGAGCAGTTGATCAGGCCTCTCTTCGGGGATCTTTTTGGGAGTTCGGGAGGAATTGCCGCCATCTTCTTGTTCTGGGAGCGAAGGACAGGTTTCTGGGATTGTGAGTGGAGGCACAAGGGGAGGTGGAGGAGACATCACAATGGGGTCAGAAACTCTTGTGGCTATGGGAGACTCACTGTCCACAACAATCTCTTCTTCCGATGCAGCAGAAGAAGACGGAGTCTTGTGCGGAGGAGATGATACTCCACTGTCACTCACCTCCATAATCCCACGCATAGGAGAAGAGGAGGCGACCGGCATTGGTGATGTAGGTTTAGAGCTGGCGCGAGTGCCACACAACAGCAAGTTGGCATCGGCTGCTGCAACCCCTTCAGCACCTGCGTTGAGTGACGGCATGAAGCCGGGTGTCGACGCCGATAAATGATCAATAGGAGCGATAGTATTGAAGGATTTGATGTTGGTGTTATAGCTGGCAGTGGTGACGGTGGAAGTCGTGGCTGGCATCAATCCATCGGTAGAAATCAGCAGAGCACTATTAACTGTTGGAGATATTGAGGGAGGCAGAGCAGCGAGAGAAGAGGTACCATGCTTGCCTCCTGGACCAATAGGAGGCCCAATGGATGCAACGCCAGACGGTGATAACCGACCACCGCGCGACTGCAAGAAAGCTTCGGCTGGTTTCTTGGGGGTCGACAACTCGTGGTCTGAAGGACCAATCGAGTCTTGCAACAAACATTCCTTTTCATTTAGTTTATCCTGCATTAACTTTTGTTGATCGTGTTGTTGCTGTTGCTGTTGTTGTTGCTGTTGTTGTTGTTGTTGTTGCTGTTGTTGTTGTTGTTGCTGTTGATGCTGTTGATGTTGTTGATGTTGTTGTTGATGTTGTTGCTGTTGTTGGTGTTGGTGTTGTTGTTGTTGCTGTTGTTGCTGTTGTTCTTGACGCTGATGATGAGACTGTTGTTGAAGATGTTGTCTCGTAGCAAGCGAGTGATGCAAGAACATTTCATCTTGAGGAAGAAACGGATTAAAGAATTGCGATGATAAACTATAAGAGTTGAGCTGATTGAGGAGGTGCATATTCCTGATATCCAGGTAATGTTGCACCTGGTAATCAGGCAAATGCTGCAGCTGCGCCAGATGCGGCGGCAGCAGCTGACCCTGAGTGGATACGCTGTCCGACGACGAGCGCGGCGGCGACGTCTTGAACTGCGTCCTCCAGCGCTGTTTGAACGAGGCTACGCTGTTAGCATCGCTGTTATCCCCTGCCACTGAGTCCTGACTGCTCCCGCCCCCGGCAGCTGTGATGGCGGCGGTGCTGGTGGCGGGGCTCATGCTGGCGCTGCCGCTAGACACGCTAACAGCGGGACTCACTCGACCACCAGCGGGGCTGTCGCTAGCAACCGCGGCGGCCGTTGGCGTCGTCTCCCCG
The DNA here is from genome assembly GCA_016164225.1 of Gammarus roeselii. Taxonomy (NCBI): domain Eukaryota; kingdom Metazoa; phylum Arthropoda; class Malacostraca; order Amphipoda; family Gammaridae; genus Gammarus; species Gammarus roeselii. The sequence goes on along the minus strand of SDVV010005930.1, from coordinate 9,217 downwards.
CCAGAGACGCTGGTTCTTGATGATGGACGACCCATGTCTGAGTGTGGCATTTCTGCGGGGCTGTTGTAGCGTGGAGGAGGGGGAGGGGTGGCCGGGACGGTGAGAGCACCAGGGTGAAGAGGGGAAGATGACGACGAGACGTGAAAAGGAGGAACACTCGTTAGAATAGAACTTGGTATGATCTGACCTACCGATGTCTCTGGAAGGGGGAGAGAGGTGTGAGGGGAGGCAGGGAGATGAGGGGAGGCGGGAAGATGAGGAGAAGTGGAGAGATGAGGGGAGACAGGGTGGTGGGAGGAAGACGATGGGTGAGGGGATAAAGGAATGTGAGGAGATGAAGGAAAATGAGGGGAAAGAGACATGGATGACGCTGGAACCATGGAATGAGGCGATATAAACGACGATAAGGGAGAGTGCAGAGGCGAGGAATAGGACTTGGAGCTGTGGTTAGGTGAGGCAACCCTAGAGGTCAGATCAGAAGTGGCTTTCTTGGTCACATCGTCAATAACCATGGAAAGGTTCTTTCTCCTTCCCGTCAATGTACATTTAGCGTTATTATTAATCTTATTATCATGCGTTGAGACCAAGGATTTAGAAGGCGAAAGCTCGCCTGGCACGACATCAATACTGTTACTGCTAGAAACTAAACTGTTGGTACCATTACTACTATAGTCACTATTGCCACTTAACATATCAACATCGTTACAAACTACTAATTGATGCTGCTTTTCTGCCTTGAGTTTGAGGGCAGCAGTGGAGTGGATACCATCCCCATCGGCAGCCAAGCCTGACCGACCCTCGAGCCTGCTGTGTTCCAGTCTGTCCACAGGCTCGGGAGTTGTTATTGCACTTTTGTAGCCGCTATCCTTCGGCTGTTCCACTCTCTTGTCACCACTTAGCCTGGTCACATCAGAAGGAAACTCGTCACTATTCTCCTCAGGGTAGTCACTATCGGAAGGTTTGCGCGTCCTTTCACACACAACGCTGCCGACAGAAGAATCTAAAACATCTGACGGAACTCTACCACCACTATTACCATCATCATTCAACGCTCTTTTCTCAGTTTCATTTGAGAGAAGATCAACAGAAGGATCACTGAGAAAATTGCCCGTTTCTTTGACCGAGGTCGAGAGGAGCCGGTTATTAGATATTGGGGACGCGGGACAAGTAACGCCGAGTGCGGGTTCTTCCCGCATACTCGCCGAGAGAGGATGTGGAGCTGGAGTGCCGTGCGTTTGCTGCTGCTGTTGCAACAAGACGGGGCTACAGGTCCTCAGTTGCGTCTCCTCTTGGCGAGAAGTGGGGAGCGCCGACTGCTCAACCTCCTCTTGAGGCGGGTAACGGGAGCCGAAAGGGGAGGACTGGCCACATTTCGGAGACTGTATGTCCATAGGAGAACCGATGGGGATCCGGCCTCGGTAATGGTGTAGGTCTCCGGCTCCAGAAGGGGCGAAACCGGCCGCTCCTTTGACTGGAGAATGCTGGGCAGATTTTTGCTGAAGTTTAAAGGGGGACGGCGTTCTGGTTGGGGGAGGGACTGGGGAAATGTGATGCCTCGGGGACGAGTGTGATGAAGAGAGCCGGGGCGAGGGCGAGAGGGGGAGATGGGCACTGAGAAGGGCCTCTGTCGACGGAGGCCTCCGCTGGAGAGCCTCTCCGTCGACTGTTGGTCCTCGCGCGGTGAACACAGTAGCAAATCGGGCACCACGTCTTGGGGAGAGTGCGACATCAGGGTAACTTCGGCTGCCACCATCAGCATCTCGCGACTGTCGCTCAGGCTCACATATTCGCGGCCCTCGTGATGGCGGCTGGATGGTGCCATATTCTGCGGGTACGGCGGAGACACTCTCTGGCATTCTGGATTCACCTCCTTTAGGAGCCGGCGGCTGAAACCCAAGTTCAGGCCGCCCGTCGGAAGTTTTAAGCTTCTTGTCAGGGGCCTTCCGATGGGTCTCAGCACATGGCTCCTCGTTCTCAACTTCGCGGTAATTACGGTCGGACTTTCGGCCTTGGAGTAAATGGTTTCGCTGGACTTTTTTGTCCGCAGAGGAGGCGATGTTGGAGGATTTTCTGATGCTGGACGTATTGCTGTTCTTGATGTTGTACTTGGAGGCGCCAATGTTGCTATCCTCATCATTCTCAGATGAGCTCTGATACTCGTGGACAAACATGTCGCCACGAAAAAGCTGCTTTTTCTCAGGAGATTTTTCATCGCAACTTGCTATCGATCCTTTACTCCTATCCTTCTTTGGGGAGAGGGTGATCTCGTCGTCGCTTTCAGAAAAAATAGATCGTGACACCTTTTCTGTGACCAGTTCTCTCTTAGACCTTTTGGACTCCTGCTTCCCATCCAAGTCTCCGTCGGAGTCGGAGCCTGAATGAGTCGGCGTAGAGCGAGTGGAGCGCGACCGTCTCGGCGACTTAGACGCTGAAGCAGAGGCGGTAAGAGCCGCTCGCGACTCTGCCCGGGAGTTGCGTTTCGCTTTACCACCGCTCACGGCTGCGGTCAGCTGAGGGGTTGCAGACGCTGGGACAACACTCGCGGGAGTCACGGTTGATGTCGGTAGGACGGACACAACTTCAACTGCATCATCTGAAGCAGTTTGAATGCCTTTGTTCTTCAAGTTCTCTGCTGCCTTCTTGGCCGCCTGCCTCATGGGAACGTAATGAAGAGTTTCTCGGGCCTCAAACAAGGTCTTTTTAGCGGCCATGTCAGGTTCAGCCTTGGCATCGCTCTTATCAGCCCTGGATCGGCCTCGCTTGGACTTGGGAGTCTTCTCCTCTAATGCTACTTCAGTGTCTTCCTTAACAGGGTCCCTGATAGAGGACCTAGACCGTTTATTGCTATCGGCCGCATCTGGCAACAAAGCAGGAAGAGAAGACACCGCAGATGCAGTAACGGACATTGTCGCAACAGACCCTGCGCCAGAGGGCTGTACTGTGCCGGGCACATTGTGTGAGGTGATCAATTCCGAGGCTTTCTTTGCAGCTGCTCTTTGTGGAACAAACAAGCTCAGACCTGGTCCATCTGAATCATTATGAGCTGATGTTTCACTTTCTTCCGATTTCTCGTTGCCACGTTGAGACCTTCTCTCTCGAATTTTCTTCTTTGTTAGTTTCTCAGCCTTTTCTTCGAGTTTTGGAGTAAACTCCTTCATAGCAGCTTTTGTCTTCAGCATGGCATAATTTTGAGCATCCATGACCCCATCCTTAGACTCGTCTAGAGTCTGCTTCTCGCTGTCAGTGTCCTGCTTTTTTGGGACCACAGCTGCGGCAACGCTTTTACTCCTGGTGGCGCCTTCGCTCACATTGCTGCTGTCTGACACATCAAAAACATCCGAGCGCTTGTCGTTGCTGTTGTCCTCGTCGGTGGTGAGCCGGTAGGTGGGAGGCGGTAGATCATCGTCATCCTCGTCGTTTGAGTAGATGCTTGTACTCTTGACGGTGAGTGGAGCACTACTAAAAGACGAGGCTGCCTTAACTCCTCCACGCCCGCCTGGTGGCCTGGCCCGCCCAGCACGCCCTCCCCTCTTGGGGGGCGAAATCAGCGACGGCTTCTCATCGTCGCTGCTCAGCGCCCCGGCCTCGTTCTTGCGAGCAGTAAGCGCCGTCGCCCCCCCGGCCCCCCGTCTCTTCTTGCCCCGAGCCTTGCTTGCAGTTGGAGGCGGGGGCTTGGCCTTCACTGTGATCTCTTCGTCCTCTGACGAGTCGAACAAGGGGTGACGAGTGGACGAAGTAGAAGTTTGTGACTTGATGGGACTTGGTTTGCTTTGAAGCAGGGCATCAAAGTCTTTGGACTTCTCGTCTTCGGAGCTGCGAGGCGCAGACGAGTCTTGAGGTCCAGTCGCTCGTGATTTGGTGTGCTTGCGTCCTCTGCTGGACAAGGATTTCTTAGGACTGGATTTCTTTGTTCGCTGTTCCGTTCCTGGTGGCTCCTCTTTACCGGAGAACCTGCGGTGGGTCTGCATGTCGTCCTCACTGCTCGTGAACACAGGAATCCTGGACGAGTGAGGAGGCAGTGTCCAGCGCGTGGATGAAAGCGAGTCTGTGTCGCTTCCGATCGAAGAGTTAGCCGAGGAAGACCGCGACTTCCTCTCTTGCGCTCCATTTATATAGTCCTTTCTGTAAGGGTTAGAGCCTCCCCTACCCATTTTGTTCTTGACCAAACCGTTGATGTCCTTCCTCATCTTATTCTTACGGTGGTGATGATGAGACTGCTTGCCCACATTTACAGTGGGTGGCGAGTCATCAGCCGGCATTGAGGCTTCGAGCAACTTGATAAGCTCCCCAAACTGTTCTGTAGTTACCCTCGAGCTGTTAGGGCCAGTGCACAGCTGGTCATACACCGAAGGCCCTTTGTTGGCCTGAAGCACAGCCTCCATCTCTTCGCTAGACAGCTTCATGCCCGAGTTGAGGATGGCAAACTGTTTGGTGAGCACCTGCTCGCGCGCTTTGGTGTAGGACCGGCTCATCTTCTCCCGTCGACCCACCATATAGCACAGGTTGCGCACCTGAGAATAATAAAACGACATTGAAAACTAGGCACATAGCTATACTGTTTTCAAAATGTCTCTTCTCCTGTATACCAAACGGTATACAGTTTGACACCATAAACAATTTACTTGAAATCAGCAGACAAATATTATAAGAGGATCCAACTTTGCGGTAAATCTGCAATCTGTAGAAAATAGGATGGATGCATGACCTATTGTTGAAAAATAATTCTTTCATGAGATGTGTACGTAGTAAACATGAAGCCAGAAGGAACAACACTACTTTAAGCCCTTGACTGAGGGGAGTGTAATGACCCACACATGAATGAATAAAGAGCCTGGAGCATTTAAAAAAATTACTTTTAGGGTTAGAGGTGTTTTAGCATGGGATCAAACAAGGCAAAGTTCAGAGTAGACGTTTGTTAACATAACAATTTTGAAGAAAAAAAATGTATATATGTATGTAAGTATGGACATACAGCAGTTTCCCCATAATTAGGAGGGTGGCTAAGTTAGGCTGACACAGAGGGGGGGAGGCGCCCTATTTCCCCGTCACAAGACCGCCGTGTTCATGCCGAGGCTCGAACTCGCGACATGCAGCACCAGAGGCTGACACTGCAGTCAGATACGCTAATCGCTCGGCCACGGCGGCCTGAGGCCGAATGTGAAGCAGCAAAAGAGTTGGTCGTTTTCACAACGAGACATAAAATGTAAAAAACAATTCCTCATTGTTGAACCCTTGGCCTATTTTGAAGTAACTATCACTTAAATAAAGGCCATGTAAATTGTGGGCTAAAAAATTAGCCAAGTCAGAGCAGAGTTTGTGAAGAAGGGAAAAAAATTGGACTGGTACATTGAATGCCCTTCTTTAGACATTAGACAAAATACGTCACAATACATGCATCATTGGCAGAGCATATACACTTAAATTCATCACAGTAATTGGAATGTGGGCCGGAAATGTAGCTACGTGTCCAGCGGTCAATTTTGGACAAAATATGCAGTTCAAGAATAAATTGCTGAGACTCAGCACTTCACATGGTTTCATCACATTGTTTGAAGCGCAGTGTGTAAAAATCCATGGCATAATGGAAAATCATTTGCATTTCAAAGTAATACCCTGTGCAAGTTGTGTAGAAATGAAGGTTGAAAATAGTTCCCAAGTTTTTGGAAAAATTAAAACAAATTTTACTTCAGAACTAATCTTCTTACTATCAGAAGGCAACCAAGTTTTGGACATAAGACCTATTCTTGTCTTCTTACTCTTCTAAACACTTGTAAACTAGCATGCACAACTTCTCTGAATCTGCCACTGGTGCCATATCATCCCCAAACAGCAACTGACTCAACTGCCATAAATCCCCACCCATCCGCTCGTAACAACTGTAATCCTCGACCGCTTACACTTGCTTCGAACTCCCTGACCACTGCATCCCTGAAGAGATTGAAGAGGGAGATGGACATAACGCAACAAACTCGGCCCCATTTTCACTGTGAACGCAGCGAAATCCCCTTGCTCCCTACTCCGACACATGCTCTGCTACCAATATAGAAACTCTGGACCACCCTCAACAAGTTTCCTTCCACTCCAAACAAATGCAACACCCTCCACAGCACCTCCCTGTCGACCCTTTTGTAAGACATTTCCAGATCCATGAAGTTTCAGAATATATTCTTTCACATTGCAAAGTTTTTCCCACAGATTTGGCTAGCGCATAAATCTGATCAGCACAACCTCTACCACTAACTCACTCCCAAAGCCACACTGTCCCTTGCTAATTGCACCATAAGTACTCTTTTGTACAACTTGCCAGCCACACATAACAAATTGATACCTCTTGAGTTGCTGCTTGCATTTTTATCTCATTTGCCTTTATACAACAATACAATGCAAGCACTGCCCCACTCAATCGGTACCACGCCCAACACAAAACACAGATTCAAAGCCCCACCAACCATTGAACTTCACTTACTCCATCCCTCTTTAGGCACTCGGTTGCAACGCAATTAAAACCAGGGGTTTTCCATGCTTTCATCACCTCTACCGCCTCCTGCACCTCTTCCTTACAAGTATTCAAAGAAATTTACCTTACTCAAAACCAGCAACCATGCAACAACACCCACAGCAACAATATAAACCTATCTGGCATACTCAACATTAGAAAACAAACTCAGAATAGTCATCCCCCCCCCTTTTACTGTAAGATAAGCACTTCAACAACAACCAGCCATTTACATCATTCACTGTCTCCTCCTTCCAGTCCCTCTTTCTCAACCTCTTCGCCGTGACCTGGAACATCTTTTTGTTTTCCTCAAAATTCTCACACAACCGCATACCCCACCCATCAACAGCATCTCTCTTTGATTGCCTCAGCACAAGCTATACCTCTTTTCTTGCTGTAGTTGTCGTATGACAGGTCACTTCCGCCTGTCATATGACAGGCGTGTTTCAGCAATACACCGTAACAAAATTTCATTTCCGTAACATAACTTTTCATTTCATCATACTTCTCTACAAGGGCATCCAAATTATGTGTTGTACGTTTTGAAAATATCATAACTGCAGGCAACGACTGATTGTTTGGATGATTTTAAATTTTTCAAATTGACATGTTTTCTCACACGATATTTGCATTTAAAAAATCTTCATATCATTCAACAACTCTGCAATACATTCTCAATGCTGTACTGTGACATGACGGCTTTAGAACTGCATGGGAGAACCAATCAAAAAGTGCACTTGCATGTTTCTTGAATATTTCATGTCGTTTTATTGGCAAATTTGAATTGCAACAAATAATAGAGTAGCTAATCCACAAGAGCTTCCAAATGATGGTATTGCACGACATGAAAACTGTAATATAAATTTAAATCGCTGAACAACTGAATTCTCTGAATTTACCAGACAACAAGAAAAATACCGTACATCATCTATTTTCACAAACTTTCCCTGCCCTCAACGAATCCTGCTACAGCATGAGAACACCAATCAGTGTTACCAACGTAGCAGCTGCACGACAACACCGATCAGTATTACCAACGTAGCTGCTGCACGACAACACAAATCTGTGTTAACGTCACTGCCGCATGATAGATAACACCAGTGCTTCAAACATACAACAAATATGGTGTTTTAACACAAGACTCACTCTCTCCAAGTACTGGCGTATCTGCACAAACATCTTGAGTCGTTGATCGTGTTCTTGCTGTTGGCACAAATAGTCTATCTCCTCGCTGCGTGGAGTCAGCAGTGGTTTGTTGAAGCCAGACTGAAAATAAAAAATATTACAGTACAATCAGTACCCCAATGAAGTGTTCCCCGAAATTCGTCAACACAGTCCCAACTATTTTTAAAATATAGATTTGCTTAAACCTGGAATTCAATTCCCATAGATATAAGGATGGGCAGAAGTATTGCTACCTTTACACGTAAACTAAAATTATACCTGTTTGAACTTGTACGTGCAGAAACTCTTGAATTGTAATTTACTTCTGCTATGCAATTTACCCTGTCAACTATTAATGCTTCATAATTTCATCTTATAGATGCTTCTATTCCATATTTTTTTTCTCACCTCACATTCAAATTTCCAATTATCTTGTTCATGTAGAAATCCGTCCATTTAGTGTACCCATTGATTATGACTCATTGAAATATATTTTTCCCGTGTGCATATGTTAATATGTCATGCTAACTATGCAGTTAGTTTCAAATTGGTGTCATCGTATGCCAAACAATGTGTGAGTAATGAAATAGACAACCTCATGTCAGACATTTTCTGCTCTCAAGCTTAGTAAATGACAGTTGAAACAGTAAAAAGTAATGATCAAGTAAACGTCGGTGATCCGACTTACTCTGCTTATTTTACTTGAAATTAACGGTTCAATGTAATGCTTGGATCTGTCTCGACATATTAAAAAGTGTAGAGTAGAGGATGTCCTCCAACTATGCCCATCGGTTAGTCCTTACTCCTCAACCCTAGTTTCAAGTTAATATTAAATTCACCTAGGTAGCAAATGTTGTCTCCAGAACAGCTCACGCTGAAGAAGACTTGGTACATATAGTCTGTGGATTCTGATATTTCTGTTATTATAACTAAATAAATTTTAAATCCCTAAATTTTTAATAATTATTAGATGACAAACGTCCAACTAGACAAATATTAGCAGCGTGTTGTATGAAGAGGAAAACACAAAATGCGCCGAGGTCTTAAAGAGCACACAGGACAAGTATTCTCGTGTACCTTAATAGCTATATAGCTTCATGGTAGGTAATTGCGAACACTCCATCACCTTTATGAGGATACTTCTGTAGGCAATCACAATTAGAGGTGCAATGATAGGCCAATCTAGACAATTCTGATCATAATGCCGACACCAATTAAAATGATATATATTTCAGATGACTTTTATACAAATGAATAATTCATAGTAACACGTGCCATTGATACGTGTTGAACAGCTTCTTAAAATATGCAGGTTGGATAAGTTTTAATGACGTTCCTTTGTAGTTAACCAATACCACGGCACTATGCTCTAAGGCGGCTACACTAACCAATACCACGGCACTATGCTCTAATGCGGCTACACTAACCAATACCACGGCACTATGCTCTAAGGCGGCTACACTAACCAATACCACGGCACTATGCTCTAATGCGGCTACACTACCAATACCACGGCACTATGCTCTAATGCGGCTACACTAACCAATACCACGGCAC
>SDVV010005929.1:0-18827 GCA_016164225.1 Gammarus roeselii | reverse complement strand
CGCGCCCCCCCCCCCCCCCCCAACTCCTGGGTCACCTCGTCTCAGCCAGCCTCGGTTTGTCTCGACTCATCGCCCCACCAGTCGACTAGTCTCCACTCGCCTCAGCCTACCTCGACTTGCCTCGTCCCCTCCACTTACAGTGCCGTTCAAACTTTTGCTCTCTAAGATCAACGTAAACATAGTTTCATCATTTAGCCATCAAAACCGCCTAACTGTGCTCAGACATTTATTAGGCACCCAGGGAGAGCGCAAATTCTCCCATCGTAGGTTGAACTCGACTAACTAACACACCGCAGTCCTCCTAAGGCCCCTGCGGGCGTCTAACGATACATATTTTAATAATTGATACAAAATAGATCACCATGAAAAAAGGGCCGACAAAAATAATAAAGCCCAAGCAAGAAGAAATGATAAAATACTAAAATAAAGTGTTAATGATCTATAAAATGAATAATCATCCATCCACCCCAACGCCCAACGAAGTCACCGAGGGTTCCCCCGTAGTAGTAGTAGTAGTAGTTGCTTCCATGTTCCACCGTAGTCCCAACGCGAAGTTAATGCAGACTCCCCCGTAGGGCGGTGGCTCCCCCCTAAGGCACGAAAACCCGTCGATTCTGCACAGCTTCGTGCGCGAAGTTGAAGTGAAAGTTCTCAATTAGTACGCAGGGAGGACAGCGGGTTCAGGAAAAGATTATACAAACCTCGTTAGTTACACACGACTTCATATATTCCAGCGTGTTTTCCGAAGCGATCAGTTTCTTCTGGTAAACAGTTTCCGTGAGCAGGCGTTGTAGGTTGCACGGGGGGCTCAAGGAGGCTCGTCGGGCGGCTGAGAGTGCATCACAATCCATAAGTGTCACACTGATTGCCACTTGGTAGCAACAGGGGCATGGTAGTGAGTCCGGTCCCATGTCTGCTTCAATCAGGTGATTGTGGATTATCCACGTGTGTCCTTTGCACCAACTGTTAATGAACACTTTGTTTCCCCCCCATTAGAAAAGCTGGTGTTCCACTCTCCTACGGATGGTTCAACTGCAAGCATATTTTGTCCATTCTGTTGCCAGGAGTCGTTCCATAGTGATGTTATTCGTGAGTTAATGACTGGGAATCAGACAGCGTCTCTGGTGCGGGGGCGGTCGCTGGGCTGAGTGAGGAAGCACTGCATCCATGTAAGAGTGTTGGGGATCTTTAAACGATGTTGTTCTGAGGATTGTGGACGTCTTCGGGCGAGTTGGGTGGGATTGTCGATCTGACTGCTTTGACATAATTGAGGCGGTTTGAGTTTACGTCTATCTAGATTTGGATGGCTTGTTTACTTGTTACTCTGCGCTTGTTTAGAGAGTCATTTCTTTTTGGTCCATGTGTACAGAGCAGTCGCGGTCGCCTGCCTAGTGGAAGCATGAGCAGTGGTAGCATTTAGGGTGGCAGACTGTGCAGTCTTTTTGGTCGTGCTCGCCCGCACACTTTTTGCAACGTTGGGGTAAATGTGGCTGGCAGTATTCAAGGCATTGTTTGCACATTGGAAGCTATGTTGCAACTGGGAAGGTTTTGGTTCTTCCTTGTTCACCTGGGATTACTATGAATTCCGGTGCGTCGTGTCACGGGACGGTTTTCAGGTATGCAGTAGAACTTGCGTTACGTGATTTCAGCCATTGTGCTTGACTGATTTCGGTAACTCCGTCGTTTGCAGCTAGACCTTCAGCGAAATCACTGAGGTCTGTTGTAGGAGTGTAAAAGGTGGTATAAAATTAGTTTGGTATCGTTGAAGGAACGATGTATTTCAACTGTAACAGAGTTTGTTCAGGGGGATAATTTTTGATTTGGGCCTCATTTCCACCAGAGCCTCAATTCATGTGGGTAATGTTTTGTGTTGTATATCTTTACTTTGCTCACGTTCAGTGTTTCTTTCTCTGTCGTTACATTTCTTTCGGTTTTCCTCCTAGTTGTTCGGTGAGAGACTACATCATCATAAATAGATTAGGTAAAGGCAACTTTGCTTGCACCACTTTTGTTGAACGTTATGAAGAGGGGGGTGGGAAATGATGCAGCTCTCTCCCGAGTAGGTCATTTTGGGAAGAGCTCATAGAGACTACAGCCCCTCGTCACCCGTCCCCGTGATTCATCTGGTACTCGAGGATCACTCTCCCCCCCTCCTCCTCTGGGCAGGCTCTGTGTCCGGCAAGAGAGCATCTACTTTGCAATAAAAACAGTGCTTTTCCTCGGACTGGCACGACTGGGGATCTTTTATTTTGTCGTGGTAGTCCTGGGAGCAGTACGAGCATCTTCGTTTATTTTTACAGTTTCCTCTCGCGTGTCCGTATTTGTGGCATTCATCGCCATCGCATCTGAAGTCTCAAATGGTGTATTTTTGATTTGATTTGAGCCTCATTTCCACAAGAGCCTCAACGTGAGTCATAATAGGCTCCCCCGTAGGGCTTCAAATGGTGCAACCTTTGGTTTGGTGGCGCAGAAATGAATGTCTAAATATTTTGGTAGAAAGGGCAGTTGAAATTTAATATCAAGGCTGGTGGTTGTCTCTTCTCGGTGTGGTCCTCGGTGCGAGCTTCGCTTGCTTCGACAAAGCTATCTTCATATTGAACGAGTTCAGTAATATACTCCTCGATTTCCTCCTTTGGGATATCTTCAACGTAGATCAAACCATAACTTGTTGAGGAAGTCGGGTGTGGCCCTATTTTGCATGGCTTTTCACAGAGTCTGGTTTTGGAGAGAATCGTGTCACTTCGAAGTTCGGCGTCTACTTTGATATCAAAGCCTTTGTCGCCGCTGGTGGCGATGCTCATGACTGGGCGGCCAGTCCTGAGTGTATAGACAAACATCCGGTCTGTCGTTAGCGTCGAACGTGATCTTCAGGTGTTCGGGAAAGGTACGACTGTTTTTGAAAAAGTTGTGTTCATTGAATGGAGTGTTGCTTCCTCCTTGCAGCACATGGGGATCGGTTGGAGTTTTTGTGGGGTGGAGATTTTTCGAAATTGTCTTGGGACGTATAGGTGGAGGTACTTATGTAAGTTGCGGGTTCTTTAGTTGGTTTGTTCCTTACTAGTTCGTGGATATGGAGGAAACTTGTCTTGACATGACCCTCAAGTCTCGTTGGACGGTCGTCAATTGTGCAACGTCCTGCGGCAAAAACTTAAGCTTCCTGCTCAGAGAGGCAGTTCGCTTGGCTCGGTAGTTTCAATATTTCCTGGACGTTCCTGGTTAGCTCGTCGATGCAGTCGTCTCTCCGGTCGTTTTGGAGAGGCTGACGTTCTTGGCCGTTGGAATCTTGGTCTTCGGCCCTCTGGAGGGGATGCTGGTCCCTCTTAACTGGAGTTTCTTTCTACTTCCCATCGGACCCCTGGTTCGCGCCAGGGGCCAGGGAGTTTACTTTGGAGGACTGTTGACCGGCTTCACAGAGTTAAAATTAAAGTATCACAAACAATGCAAGCAAACGTGCGGTTCAAGGTCCCAGCACAAACTAGGGACCAGCCTGTACTATGAAGGGGTTTTTCGGTTAATAATCAGCAAGTGAACAAACCGATTCCTGCATGTGATTCTACATGATCACGTCAGCAAGCATGAGGCCTCTTCCCTGCACTACAAGAAGATCAACGTCAGTGTGCAAGTCACAAGTGCTAAAGGAAATTGTAATCTTGTTCCAGAACTTTGCCGGATCAAATCTCTAATCACAACGGCTTCGGCCAATAGAAAGCCTTGTGAAACAACTTATGGAAATTTCACCGTTTGAAAGAAACTCTGCAGTATGGGGAAATAAGTTTCTCAAACAATCGACACTCTTTAATCAACATTACATTCTAGGGTGTAATTTTGTCGTAGATAAGATCAAGATTAGGAGCTTATCTCCTGCGTCGTAAGGAAGCTAACCCTGAGGGACAGGAATTTAATTTGGACCTCTTATGCAAAACTGGAAGATATGCTCGTGGATTTCAAACTTTCGGACTCTTTTGCGGTAAAATCATGACTGCTCACCAGTGTAAGCGAAACTAAAATTCAAATTACTAGCAAACAGACGCACAATAACTTCCACAAGTTTTGTTGCTGAGTTTGCGTTGGATTTATTCTATTTTTGAGTAGTAGGGCAGCAGCGTAAATAAATAATGAATTATAAATCGATACCGTACAGGAACATATATTTGATCTCGTGTATAAAATGAACACAGAACACCCGTCCGAGTGCAAACGGCACTAGTGTGGTCTGTGGGCCTCGATAAACTAGTTAACGATGCCGTGTATATTACCATCATAATAGCAACACACGCAGGAAACAAGTGAGCGACAAGTATTGAATCATTCATAAACAAAAAAGAAGTATAAACATTGTCAAGTGGCCTAAGAGAGATCATGGCCTAGGTCACGACAGTAGGTATCGATGTCTATCAACTCAATCCGACCTAGACAAAAAACGAAAAAGCAATACAAATACTGAAGAATTGATGTAGACTTTTGTTCCAAAGAATACCGAGGGAAAAGAACTGGAAATGTTCACCAATACTTCAGATTTTCGAGTTCGAAGTGACCAGGTAATAATAGATTGGCCTGACGTCAGCACACCTAACACCATTACGAATTTCGGTGAATACAGAGTGCAAAATATAATCGGATATGGACCAGACCTCATTAGTATCAGACTCTATACTACGAGACTTCTTAGCAGATAGCGTGGGCAGCTTCCAATGCTGCTCTGTGCGACCCTTCGAGAGCTTGACGCAACCCTTAGCTTGTGGAAGAAGTTCCAAAACTTGATTACGCGCGCTTTTAGCTCTAACAAAAATAGAGTTCACATGGCTCTCGTCTACTAGGAGATCTTGTTTGATAACGGGGAACCTATGACTTTTATTTAAATATCCTATACAGTCGAATGTATGAAACATCATCAGACGATCCACTGTTAAATCTACGACAGATAATTTTTCCAGCTTTGGGCCACTAAAGTCTACTGTAAAAGATTGTTTACCACATCGCACATGTGTCGCTCCTGCCATGGCACAAAACTCGGGGACGATGTAGTGATGCCATTTATCCTTTATCCTGCACGAAATGTAGACCGGATCTTTTCCATGGGCAGCCCATTTAGTTTGCGTAAACATGGAATGAGTGACGAAGGTATCGTAAATGACTGAATCTTCTTCAGTCATGACAAACCTATCAAAGTTCATGATTATTGCTGTGCCCCTGTGACTCACAAACACGAATGGAACAGGCTTCGGAGCAAGAAAGAACATTGGATACACGCGGATACCAATCTGAAAGTACAGCAAGATAAGTTCTACAGACCTTGATCTGCTGATTTTCAAAACTTCTTGCTGTGCTTTGCGCAGATCTGCAACGGCTTCTTCCGATGACAAGAGTATTTTTTTGCATTCATCTAAAGTAGCAGAAGCAGAAGAGGAAAAGCCATTTTCTTTGCAATCACAGACCGCAGCTAAATCACTAATGACGGAAGGGGAAGAACCACTGACCGAAGTAGCATGAAGTTGTTCATTAACGCCCGAGGGAGCAGAGGTTGAACCATATTTTTCTAAACAATCGTGATGACACTTTAAATGCCGAGCATGTTTCTCCTCGAAACCTGAAAGATTTTCAACAGGCTTTGGAGAGAGCTCAAAAGCGTACAAAGGAGAATTCTCACTGATGCTCTGGATGTCGAAGAGCATACCCACAGTTTGACATTTCATTGTGAAGTAGCCCAAGTTGATGGGGTCGTATTTATCGTCCTCACCGAAGTAGAGAGGCACCTTATGCATGGAAAACTGGTGGTCTCGGGTGACATCCGCTTCATTACTCATTGTGGACGAGAAGATTCCGTAATTCTGAAGAATATTCTGGAACAGAATTCAAACCCTCTGAATTTAGAGACACGCCACCACTATCCAATTTGATCTTCTAGGAATCTCCCGCGGAATATGTTTTTTTGTTAGACAGCTTTCCACCTCGGAGTAAAATACGAACACGGATGAGTCAATATAAATGGCTATAGCACTGATACAAACGCCTATATTAGTGGTTTGATTTGAACCTTGTTTCCGTAGCTATATATTTGGATTCTCTTTGATTAGAGTAGTGTCTTCTGTTTTCCACCAGAGTCCCAACGCGAAGTTAATGCAGACTCCCCCGTAGGGCAACTGAAGAGTGGCAAAGTAGGAGCAGCGTAGATTATGTAGTAGTAGTAGTATAAAGCTTTTCTCTCTATTCTCGCTGGAGGAAACTGGTGTTGGAGGAAATAAACTCTTGACGCTTGTAGTCATTTATTCAACCAGGCGATTGGGAAAATAGGTGTAAGTTTGAGGTTATTTTCACGAGCTAATACAATTTTAACACGTTATGGGGAAGTCAGATGAGGTAGACAAGATTGGAGAGAGAAACGCTGTGGAGGTGCGTCACGGAGATAGTGAGGTTGAGTCTTAGGCTACTATACCTCAGTCTAATCTGATGGCTCAGCCACATGCAGAGCTTATATACTGTGGAACAGGTCAAAACACCGCGGGGCGTATTGGAAAGCCAGATGGCTGGGCTTGTTTTGAGGCCGCGGATGAGACCGTTCTCTTGCGGGCATTTGACATTGAACATGTGGCGTGGTTAGGCCAGGCAATCTACATACTGGGTATTGTACCAATTCCTGATTAGACACGCATCTATATTAGCAGTTTTAAGCGTCAGTACGCGCCGCTATATTTGATACTTTAGCACCGGAGGTGTCAGTTGGGTTTGTAAGAGGGAGGCTGCAGACACAGGCTAGCAGCTGTTAGTTCCTTATTGGGCTGTTCGTGTCGAGGCGTTATTGTACTTTATGGAGGGGCTGGCCTAAATACCTTTATAGGTCGGTAAAAGTAATGATAATAACACGGGGGATGGTCATTGGTCGGGTGCGAATAAACCTTAGGTGAAACTACAGTTCGTTTAACCGGAGTCCCAACGCGCAGTTAATGCAGACTCCCCCGTTGAGCGAAAGGTTCCGCGTAGGTTCAACATCTTGATATAGTAGGTCTAACGTACGTTGCGAGAAGGTCTAACGTACGTTGCGAGAAGGTTTAACGTACGTTGCGAGAAGGTTTAACGTACGTTGCGAGAAGGTTTAACGTACGTTGCGAGAAGGTTTAACGTAGTATTTTGATTTTGTTTTCCACCGAAGTCCCAACGCGAAGTTGATGCAGACTCCCCGTGGGGCAATTGAAGAGTGGCAGAGTAAGTGCAGCGTAGCTACAGAGTAGGTTCACCGTTGTTACAGAGTAGGTTTCCCGTAGTTACAGAGTAGGTTCAACATAGATACAGAGTAGGTTCAACATAGATACAGAGTAGGTTCAACATCGATACCGAGTAGGTTAAACATAGATACAGAGTAGGTTCAACATAGATACAGAGTAGGTTCAACATAGATACAGAGTAGGTTCAACATAGATACAGAGTAGGTTCAACATAGATACAGAGTAGGTTCAACATAGATACAGAGTAGGTTCAACATAGATACAGAGTAGGTTCAACATAGATACAGAGTAGGTTCAACATGGATACAGAGTAGGTTCAACATAGATACAGAGTAGGTTCAACATAGATACAGAGTAAGTTCAACATAGATACAGAGTAGGTTTGATGTTGACTCTAATTTGATTAGAGCCTCATTTCCACCGGAGCCTTAACGTGAGTTATAAAAGGCTCCACCGTAGGGTGAGACAGTCATTAATTCAGGTATGTTCGCAAAGCCTCGCGTGCGAAAATATCAGTTTTGTCACGGTGAAACCGAGCACATATTTCAATTGTGGCATATTCGCGTACTAGCGCGAACTAGAGAGTGAAGAGTAAATGTGTCGTTATCTCTTATTTTATTATTTATTATTTGCTTCAATGTTACACCGGAGTCCCAACGCGAAGTTAATGCAGACTCCCCCGTAGGGCGGTGTGTCGTTATCTCTGTGCGTAATGGGGTGGAGAGACCGCCTCACTTGCACAGGTGTTTGGAGTTTAGACAGCTTTGCATACTCCGGTGTTTTTTCCAAGAGCGATAAGCTTTTCAAGTTAGGTTGGGTCAGTGAGTAGGCTTTGTAGGTTACACAGGGGATTTAAGAACGCTCGTCGTGCTGCCGCGAGTGCGTTGCAATCCATCAATGTGTTTCACGCAGATAGCCACTTGGTGGCAACAGGGGAAAGATGGTGCGTTTGGTCTTGTGTCGCCATCCATCACGTGGTTGTGAATTATCCACGTGTGTCCCGTGCAAAAGCAGTTGATGAACTCTGTCTTTTCTGTAGGTAAACTTTGTTTCCCCATTCTCCGACTGAGGGTTTGACTGAAAGATTTTTTGTCCACTCTGCTGCCACATTTCCTCCCATCGGGATGTTATGTGAGAGTTGATTATAGGGAACCAGTTCCGGTAATGTATGGCAAAAAGTTGTTCTTGGTGAGTAGATGCTAGTTGAGCAAGCGAGTTTGCAAGTTAGTTTCCTATTATTCCCGCGTGTCCAGGGACCCTGCAGAATCAAACTGCCTGACCAGTCTCGGACATCACAAAGAAATAGTTCTGCATGTTACAGAGACCGGGATGTTTGTAGTGCAGTGTTTTAAGCTGGGTGAGGAAACTCTGACTGTCAGAGAATAAATACGACGTATTTGGGGAAGCGATCTGTTTTGGCAATAGATATGGCTAGTTCGAGTGCGTGGAACTAGCCATCTCTATTTTGTGAGAGGGTGGCCGAGAGTGGGATGTCCCCGCACACAACGGCGGCTCTCACTCCTTCCGCAGTTTTGGAGCAGTCAGTATGGATGGCGATGCTCTACATATTCTTCCAATGCTTACCATCTAAGGTTTAAAGGTGGGATTAGCGATAATAATTCATCTCTCTTGCTTTCAAGTCCCTGGCAATTCCACTGCAGTATTGTGTTGTTCATTTCGGAACCGGTTCACGCCATATATTGAGGGTCTGGAGTGGTCGCGTGGTTTGTAGAAATTTTCGCGGTGTTAGTGTCAACGAGGCGCAGGTGTCGTAGATCGATAGCGTTCGCAAGCGAAAGTGTCCGCTTTCTGTGAACATGATCTTCACTCCCTGCGTTCTCGGCCGAGTGCTCTTGTAGAAGGAGGAGGACGAGGGAGTACGATCTTTGTGATTGCTTCTTGAGCGTGTTAGTTTCTCTTCTATGGAGTTTTTTTTTTAACATGATAGGCTGAGTCGTAGTCGTTGGGATATTTGGGTCAATTGCGGTGCATGGTCGATCAGTGATTTTGGGTTATCAGTTATCGACGCGTCCTCGCGCAGTCGATGGTCGTTCTCTTTTGTAAGTTTGTTTGTATATGCTTCCATGTTAAACCGGAGTCCCAGCGCGAAGTTAATGCAGACTCCCCCGTAGGGCGGCTCACTTGTAAGGCGTTCTGCTGTCGGGCATGTTAGCCGAGGGTTGAATACCTCATAGGTTTTCGCTGGGTGCGGTCGCAGTAAAGACGGGCAGTAGTCGTTCAACGCTCTGATCGAGGAGAGCTGTGGTTCGTGGCTGTTGCCTTACTTTTTGCTTCGTGGCGAGAGGGCGTCGCGTACCCCGCGATCGTAGTCGGATTCTTGGTCTCTCCGCCTTTTGATTTTCGCGTCATTGAACCTCTCTTGGTCGACAGAGGCAGCATCCATCGCAGTTCTCTCCTGGGCATTGGTGGATTCGTTGCTGGAGACACCTGCCTCCATTACGAAGACGGTCGCTGGGCTGGTTGTTTACAAGTGTTTACAAGTGTATGAAGACAACAACAGGCCTTTTGGCCCAAACTGGGTTGCCTTTTAATAGAAGGAGGCAAGTTCTGAAGTAGAACGACTTCTGTTTTAATAGATCGAGAAAGGGAAAGTTTGTTAAAGGAAATAACATTTAACAATGATTATCGAAACGACTCAAACAAGCACCTGAAGATAAGCCACCGACCACATCAACACACACGATGTTGATCTGAGATTGTACAGTTTCATTCCTCGAAAACCGAATTACAACGAGCAGGTACCAATGCCGGGCACCTTATTTACCGTGCCAGTGCCAGGTCCTGGCACTAATTTAACCGTATGGGTGTCAATGTCGAACACCATTTTTCACGAATATACTGGTGAAAATGCTAAGATGGGAGCTATTTAGCGGCGATTTTGGTAGAATTTATCGAGCCGTGATTTGAACGTTTCGATTGTATCGCCGTTCAAAACTTCCGCGGGAAGTCTGTTCCAATCTTCGACAACCCTATACGTGAAGAAATTACGCGTGTTATCTAGTGTAAAACGCTTGCCAACAATTTTGAATCCATTATTCCTGGTCACTCCGTTCGCATCTTGAGTGAAAAGGCTTGCTCTCTCGACGTTTTCCTTACCCTTCATAATCTTCCACACTTCGATCATGTCACCTCTGACTCTACATTTCTCTAGCGAATAAAGGTTGAGTTCGCGCAGTCTATCTTCGTACGATTTATTGCGCAGCGAAGGGATTAGTTTGGTAGCTCTACGTTGGACCTTCTCCAATTTAACGTCTTTTCTGAGGTATGGGAACCAGAATTGTACGGAATACTCAAGGTGCGGTCTAACAAAGGCAGTGTATAACTCGAGTATACTATTTCTGCTCTTGTACGAGATTGTGCGGGATATCATGCCTAACATTTTATTGCCTTTTTTGGCTGCATCGTTACATTGCTTGGTGCTTTTCAAGTCATTACTAATTATGACACCTAGATCTCTCTCTTCGGTGACTGGCATCAGTTTGTTTCCGGACATTGAATATTCGTGTTTAGAGTTTTGGTGACGAATGTGCATAACTTTACACTTGTCGATATTGAATTTCATTTGCCACTTTTCTGACCATTGAACAATTTTATTCAAGTCTGATTGAATCTGCTCGCACTCTATTTTGGTTTGCACTTTTCCTCCTAGCTTGGTATCGTCTGCAAACTTACTAATGTTCGCGAGTACGTTGCTGTCGAGACCGTTTATGAATATCATGAAGAGAACTGGACCTAACACAGATCCTTGGGGCACGCTGCTTGTAACTTTAACCCAATTGGAGGAAGCTCCATTAAGTACGACTCGCTGCCGTCTGTCCGTGAGCCAGCATTTTATCCAGTTATTGAGTTCACCTCGAATGCCGATGCTGTGCAATTTACTAACCAAGCGTTTGTGGGGAACTTTGTCGAAAGCCTTTTGAAAGTCAAGGTAAATGATGTCGATCGAAGATTTCGCGTCGTGAAATTCAATTATATTCTTGGAAAAAGCAGCAGGTTAGTAAGACATGAACGATTGCGTCTAAAGCCGTGCCGAGAGTTAACTATCAACTGATTTAATTCTATGAATTCTGTAATTTTATCCGTGATCAAACTTTCCATCAATTTGCCTATGACTGAAGTGAGACTTATTGGACGGTAATTTTCGAGACACTTTTTGTCCCTTTTTTTGAAAATTGGGGTGACGTTGGCCTCTTTCCATTGAGAGGGGCAGGTGCCATTTGTGAGAGACTGGGTGAAAATGTTTGCTAGATGTTCGGCAATTTCGTTCTTAAGTCTCTTTCAGTATTCTGGGATGAACTTGGTCTGGACCGGGTTGTGGTGGTACTGGAGAGGAGTGTTGGGGTCATGGTAATAGTTTGTGTTGACGGTACGCGGGTGTCGTCTAGTGGGGGTAGACTTGGTTGTGGATTGAACTGCTTTATCGTAATTTAAATTACGGCAGTTTGGATTTTCGTCGTTAAAGATTTGGATGGCTTGTTTTCGCGTGACTGAAGTCATTTTGTATGGTTGCTTTCAGGTCATCTGCTTTTGGCAGTCGCGGTCACCTGCCTCATTGAGGCACGAGCAGTGGAAGCATTTAGTAGGTTGGTGGGCTGTGCAGTCCTCTTAGTCATGCTCGCCGAGCAAGACATGCTCGCCGAGCATAACCCAACAGCGTTGGGGTATGGATGGCTGGCAGTATTTGATGGCGTGGCCGTATTCCAGGCATTTGTTTGCACATCGCAGGTCATGTCGCCACTGGGTAAGTTCATTTATCCCTGTTCGCCCGGGATTACTGTGAATTCCCGTGTGTCACTTTCTGGAAAAAGGATTAGATATGTGGTGGTGTGGAAGTTTTGTAGTTTGATCCATTTTGCAAGGGGAACATTGGTGATTCCGTAATCCTTAGCTAAACCTGCTGCAAAAGCGCTTAGGTCAGTTTTAGGAGTGTAGTTCAAATTGTATATAATTTGTCTTGTAACGTTGAAGAACGGATGTACTTAGACAGTTATTTAGCGTTTGTCTATTTTGTTGATCCTTTTTATAGCGTTGCTTTGATCGCTTTGATCGATATTTACGACGTGGGCCAGATACTTCTTTGCCTGTCTGGTTATGTTCATCGGTTGGCCTCCCAGTTGTTTGGAGAGCGAGTACATCATGGTGAATGGTTTCATTGAGGGAGCAACTTTGTTTGCACCGCTATCTACAAGATTGATTGATTTGGACCTCATTTCCACCAGAGCTATCTACAAGAGTTATGAGGAAGTGGGTAAGGACTGATGCTGACCTCTCCTGGGTGAGAGGGTCCGTCTGGGGGGAGCGAATTGAGGCCGCAGCCTCTCGTCGTCTGACTTCGTGCTCAATTTGTTGTAGCAAGATCTCAGTCTCAGTCTTGTCCCGTAGGGTGTGAGTTTACTTTGCAGTAAAGCAGCGAGATTCTTCGGATGGGCACGACAAGGGATCGTCCCGTTTATCGTGGTCGTCTTGGGAGCAGTGTGAGCATCTTAGCTTACCGTGACAATCTTTGCTCGTGTGTCCGTACTTCTGGCATTTATAGCATCGCATCAGACTTCTTTCGAAGTGTGTAACTTTGGTTTTGGCGTCGAAGAAAGGTATGTTTATGTAGTTAGGTGGGGTGGGATTGATTGAATTTAAGCAAACCGCCGTGGTGGAGTTTCTACTTGGTTTGATTCTTTGAGAATTTCGCCTCCAACTAACATACATTCCTCGTATTGGACGAGTCCGGTGATTAACTAGTCTGCTTCAGCACTCGGGAGACCCTCGTTGTAAATCAGGCCTGAACTCATGGAAAAAGTTGGATGTGGTATGATTTTGCAAGGCTTTCCACATATTCTGTTTATGGAGAGTACAGTGTCACTTTGAAGTTTTGTGTCAACTTTAATGGTGAAGCTATGGTCACCGCTGGCGGTGATGTTGAGAATTGGACTGCCAGTCATAGAGCCCAGTTTTTCTCGTAGTTCATATGAGCAAATATCCGGTCTGTCAGACATCGAATGTCATTTTCACGTGTTCCGGGAATTTAGGGCCGTTGTTGAATAGGTTGTGGTCATTAAATAGAGTGTTTCGTCTCTTCTTTGTGTTTGGGCGTTACGAGTTTCGGCTGGGAGGAGAGCGATGCTATCATCAGAGAGGTTACAGGCGGAAGCACAGAAACAGGTTACGGGTTCCCAGACCTTTATTTCTTATCAGCTCATCTAGTCGGGTATTCATAGTTGCAAAAGATTCGAGTTTAGAGAGACATTCAGACTTCACTGGAGGGCGCCCAGCAGTCCTCAGTCTCCAGCTCGGGAAGGCCCATTATTTTGCTCATCTGCATTCAGATTTTATTCGCGTCCATCTTTGGAAGAGAACAGTTCATTTGTGTCGTCGACTACGACCCGAGTCAGGTCTCCTGTCGATGAGAACTTCTGAGTGGTTTGTCGTTCATACTCGCAGACTGGTTCAAGTGTGACGCTCTGGAGGGGCTGTCAGCCCCTCTCCGATAAGGCATGGTCTTGCCCATTGTTTGATTCCCGGCTTTGATCAGGGGTTCTGGGTAATGAAGGTGGGGCCTTCAAATTTATTTCTGCTGTATATACAAATATACACAAACTTCATCAATACATTTACTCTTATAATTAGTCTGGTGGGGTGTTGCTACTAACTGAAAGGGAGAGACGGTGGAGGGATCGGGTAAATCAAAATAAATGTACACAACGGGACGAATAAAATTTGGTGGTTAACGAGGACACCGCGGGAAGGCGGGTAAGCCTGGAATACCCCCAGGGAGTATTCCTCAGAGGTGCCATATTGCTTCCGCTCTAAAGAGACGATAGTCAATCTCTCCAACCAAGTCAAAAACTTTAACCTTTAAGAGACGATATTCGGTCTCGGAGCGATATTTGGCTTAGAGCGGTGACCGGCTCCTATTATGATACAGCAAAATGAATAAGCTTCTATACCCAGGAAACTTGCATACATGGAGCTTAGACGCGAAAAAAGGTTTGCGATAGTGTTTACGAACTCGCTTGTCACTCGTTAGTTACGATACCGCCTCTGCGCAAAGCAGAGTCAGAGTAGGTTCAACGTACGTGAGTAGCAGCAGTTGCCCTCGCATTCCACTGGGGCACCCACCGCAAAGTCGTCCCACGAATCCCCCCAGTGCCTCTGCGGGCGTCTAACGATACATAATTATATAACTAATGCAAAATAGATCACCATGAGAAAAGGAAAGAAGAATAATGCCCACGAAATAAGAAATAACAATGGATTATCACCTATGTAAAGAGCAACCCAAGTTTGACCATGCCCCATCTCTGAGAAAGTAGTGTAGCTTATCATCAAGTCTGTTAATAAATTGACAGCTTCCATGATGGACTTTTCGTGGACAGATGCGTTGAAGAAATCTGAAGAAATCAAATATTATTTTAAAGTTTCTCAATTTAATTGTTCATTAGTAGAAATAGTCCGCTCTAAATTTCATACGATCTTCTGAAGGAACCGGTGACGTCTAATAGGTAAACCTTGATGGGCGCTAAATAAAGCAGCGAAGTATAAGAAGTAGTTGCTTCCAAGTTTCACCAGAGTCCCAACGCGAAGTTAATGCAGACTCCCCGTATGGCGGTATGAAGCAGCGAAAGATACAATCTTCTGAAGAAACCGGTGAAGTCGCATAGTTCAACCTTGATGGGCGCTAAACGAAGCAGCGGAAGATTTAACTGTCAAACTTTTCGAACAGTAACCTAAACCAACTTGAACGCAGATTTAATCACGAGATGCCACAGATTGACAATCCGTTCAGGTTTCTGTAGAAGTTCTCAAGTGACCATGCGACAGATTTATAGGCCCAAGGATCGTTAAATTTATGTGCCGAGAAAATATAATCAATTAATCAGTCCCACTTCCGAATAATGTGACCAAGATTACTAGTGTTGTTGAGTAGCTCTATGACCGTTCAGAAATATTCGGAAACTCTGCTTGCCAAATGAATTAGAACACGGAGAAAGAGAAGATAATTCAAACTTAAATTGGCTACTCATGACCAGCATCCAGGTCCAGTATGGCCCTATCGACGGATGGTGAATCTCCCCACTTTACTGCAGTGCTTCCCATCTTGCTACAAATATACGAGCCGTATATCAATCTTAATGGACATGAACAGTTCAGTTTAAAATCAGTGAGGCCACAACACCAGTCATGAATCATAGGTGGAAATGTGAAGCTCCATGCGAATTTCAGGCTCTAGGCAATGTTAGTTGCGAAGAGAAACTACCGGGCAAGTAGCCGCCATTAGGGTTCATGGAGTTTTCAGGTAAAACTATATTATTTGTGATTGTCGAAGAAATAAGAACGATGGTACACTTTAGTCTTCAAGAAAAGTTTCTCTCAATTGAGCCCTGGGGCTAGAAACGGACCCATTCCCAAAAATTACGCTGAAGTTTTATCTACGATTGGCTATCCTTTGAGGAGTTCAGTCAAGTCTCGACCTAATATGTCCACGCTCTGGTTTTCTTTCATTTCAACTATTACCTCTCAATTTTGGGGGAAATGCACAAAAAGTCAGAGAATGAGGGCAACTCAGCATAAACTTAGCTGCCAGAATAACATGCGATGGTAACCATATAAAACGAGACCACGTAAGTCTTCTCAAATTGCAGTGGCTCAATATAGACAGCAGACCGCACTCAAAGAATCAATACAAATACGTGAAGAACTTACAATAAAACATTCGCCCGGCAACACAACGCACATGAGGTGATGAGAGCAATCGATTTACAAGAAATGATAAAACTAGAGTCTCGAGCAAACTATACTGCTCAAGACAACTTTTCGAGAACACTAAATGATCGAACTTCAACAGTCACGAGACTATAAAGAATAAGGAAATTCTAGCTACCCCAAGTTCATGAAGATATAAAAATGTACGGTATTCGACGAATTAAACTATCCTCGAAGTATGAAGTCAAATTAGAAACTATCCCAATCTGGATTGAAAACGGAAACTGCTCTGGCAATCGAATTTAACATTGGAGATGTATGGTAATTACATTCCCTGATCGGAATACCGCAATTCGAAACCTTGATTGCAAATAGAAAAAGGAAACTACTTTCATACATAAAATAAAAATGTTTCAGGTTAACAACTGAAAGTTTTAGAATGGAGTTTCAGAATAAAATGGTGGGATTAAAGATGTTATCTTATTAGGTTTCCAAGTCAATAAGAAGTCGTTAAACGGACGACAGAAGACAGATCAAGAGAGCTAAGGTTCATTTGGGAAAGACTACTATAATCAGCATCTAAGTCACGTCCTACACTACTTTGAAGGCATTAGTACTACTTTTTATAACAGAGACGGACGTAAACGTACGTGTTTACTCTAAGGTTCAATTTTGCATTCAAATCATCGGGAAGTTTATCTTTCAACAAACCCTGTAACTTGTCCGAAAAGCAAGGGTGAAATGATATCAACTAATTTAACCTAATCGACAAAATACTAACAACAAACGGGAAGATAACCTAGCGGATCAACCAAATGCACCTACTAGTGATGCCTATCAAGACTTCAAAAGACTTCGTCTCTTTCACATCACCACTGTCGAAACAGGTGTGCGCACTTGTTGCCATTAATTGACCATAAAATTTCAAGTCAATATTAGAA
This sequence comes from Gammarus roeselii, assembly GCA_016164225.1. Classification (NCBI taxonomy): domain Eukaryota; kingdom Metazoa; phylum Arthropoda; class Malacostraca; order Amphipoda; family Gammaridae; genus Gammarus; species Gammarus roeselii. Next base: position 1,948 of record SDVV010005929.1, on the reverse strand, counting down.
TCTATTAAAAAAATGAATCTCCTCGAAATCAAATTGTTTCAACAAATCGCTCAATTGCTTAGGGATGACTGGGGAGGGAACCTTGCAATTACAACCAGTAAGGTTAAATTTTTTCCGTGACCATGAGGGCTTCCGTTACAGGACATGCCGATGATAATGTGAAAAATCGTAGAATACATTTTATACAGATAACGTGGTATTGAACCAGCCAGCTTGTGAAAACTTATTTCATCTAGTATCCATCTAGTTACCAAATACCGGACGGAGAGAGCCAACACTACAATTTTAATGTTTCAGGTATGGCGCAATCCATCCTACTGCAAATATCAAAATATGGTACTCATAATGAAGTTACAAAGAAACTTCTGTATATTCTCCATTCAGAGTCGTTTGAATGAATACACATTTTGGTATATCTGAAGTTGAAGCCTCGACAAACAAAAGTAACTGCAAACCAGAACACAGAAACACGGCGCCACAAGGCTAACAACGTATCTTAGGACTGGGATTGTCGTCCACCAATTGGTAAAAGTCATCCCCAGTCCTGGTTTGATGATAGGCCAATGATGACCCGAAATATTTCCGTGCTGAGAGGAATGTAGTAGCAAAAGCCAAATGGAAACCTAATGAAATATCGCAACACGACGCAAAGCGTGCAGTTTCTTCCTTTTAGAACCCAAATTCAACCGGAATAGATGGTAGAGCCTTACAATATCTGAAAGACAGCTTATTTGTTACCCTACCCTATATTGGCACAGTTAAATACACCTTCCAAGCAAATGATACTTTCTCAGAGATCCGGAAGCTTACAATCATAGAAACAAATCCCATATATGGTGACAGATGGAACCATCCAACTTGACAAAGGTCAGTCCTCTACCCGTCGTATCAAAGATTCTAGGGAAGGTAATATCTATCCAGTTGATGAATTACCTAGAATCTAAAGAGCTGATCAATAACAATCAATATATCGGCAAAAATTGTCAACAGCCTTGTGTTGGTGGATGACATCGACAGCATAATACCAACAAAGCAAGCAAAATACCAACAAAGCAAGCAAAATGGTCCTGTACGGCGATGATATTCAACTACTACGTTTTTGAACACAATTGGATCAGAAAAAGCTTAAAGGCGACCCTGAGACAACAGTTAGTAATTATTTATATTGGTACAACAGAAATAAGGTGAAACTAAGGCCTCGACTCCAAAACACAAGTTGGAATAAAAAAAAAATTTACATCGAATGGGCAAATCAGATATATTAGTTGAAGACAAATCTATTAGTCAGGGAGTAATGGTTTGATGCCGACCTCCACTTCAAAAATCACGAAACTACAGTGTTCAAAGTTCAACGGTACATTTTTGTTCCACAATACCGCAATAAATAATTTGATTTCATATTAAGGATACCGATTGTCCACGCTTTGGTTTGCTTTCATTTCAACTATTGCTTTTCAATTTGATGGGAAATGCACAAATAATCAGTGGGAGAAAATGCAACTCGGCAAAAACTTTGCTGCCAGACTTACATGCGATGGTAACCATAGAAAACGAGAACACGTAATTCTTCTCCTCAAAAAATTGCAGTGGCTTAATATAGACAGCAGACCGCACTCAAAGAATCTATACGAATACGTTGAGAACTTACAAGAAAACATTCGCCCGGCAACAAAAGGCACATATTTTTTGATGTAATGAGAGCTATCATTAATCTTGACTTAAACAGGTCCTTCAGGAATAGGCTTGTATGTATATATAAACATACAGCCGTTTCCCCCTAGTTTGGGGGGTGGCTAAGTTAGGCAGACACAGAAGGGGGAGGCGCCCAATCTCCCCGCCACAAGAACATCGTGTGCAGCACCAGAGTCAGGTTTAATAAACATGTATTGGCCCACCAATTCATTAACAATGGTAACATGAAGAAAGTTAAGATAATAGCGACATTTGA
>SDVV010005928.1:0-18828 GCA_016164225.1 Gammarus roeselii | reverse complement strand
GCTGCCAGAAGGTGACATTAGACACTGGGTCAGTAACACCAACTGGTAGCGCTGCCAGAAGGTGACATTAGACACTGGGTCAGTAACACCAACTAGTAGCGCTGCCAGAAGGTGATATTAGACACTGGGTCAGTAACACCAGCTAGTAGCGCTGCCAGAAGGTGACATTAGACACTGGGTCAGTAACACCAACTAGTAGCGCTGCCAGAAGGTGACATTAGACCCTGGGTCAGTAACACCAACTGGTAGCGCTGCCAGAAGGTGACATTAGACACTGGGTCAGTAACACCACCTAGTAGCGCAGCCAGAAGGTGACATTAGACCCTGGGTCAGTAACACCAACTGGTAGCGCTGCCAGAAGGTGCCATTAGACACTGGGTCAGTAACACCAACTAGTAGTGCTGCCAGAAGGTGACATTAGACACTGGGTCAGTAACACCAACTAGTAGCGCTGTCATAAGGTGATATTAGACACTGGGACAGTAACATCAACTAGTAGCGCTGCCAGAAGGTGACATTAGACACTGGGTCAGTAACACCAACTGGTAGTGCTGCCAGAAGGTGACATTAGACCCTGGGTCAGTAACACCAACTGGTAGTGCTGCCAGAAGGTGGCAACTACGAGCCCGCTCAAAAACCTTCTACGAGGCAGAATAGTGTATCAAATGACGTGGTAATGTACTCTCAATACAGTCATCGTTAATGCAACAATAGCGTGCGATGAATTTATAGAGTGGTAGCGCAAAGTCAACTAGTAAACGCTGGTAGCAAGCTGGCGTTCAACTCATTTTCTCGAAAACTATATCATTCGATGTACAACACTGAAAGGGTTAAAATCAATTGATTGTTCCTAAAAATGCTGGGTTCTAAAATCATAGCAAGGTCGACTATCAAATAGTAAGTCTTCCCTTGCGAACTTTTTCAGGAGATTCTCTGAGATATTTTTTACGATGGTGAACGGCTTTGTGATTCAGACACAATAGCATCAGACCTCACGCAGGCCAACGGGTGATAGCATAACAGTGACGTGACCTCGATTATGTGACTATATGATCGTGACAATGTGGTCGTGCTAATGTGACCGTCACTATGTGACCGTCACTATGTAAACGTCTCTATGTTACCATCATTATGTGACCGTCACTATGTCACCGTCACTATGTGACCGTCACTATGTGACCGTCACTATGTGACCGTCACTATGTGACCGTCACTATGTGACCGTCACTATGTGACCGTCACTATGTGACCGTCACTATGTGACCGTCACTATGTGACCGTCACTATGTGACCGTCACTAGGTGACCGTCACTATGTGACCGTCACTATGTGACCATGGAAGTCCATTGCAATATAAATAAAAATGACGGCTGCATCGATCTCGAAGCGCTCCTTCGTCGGGTCCTCATTTTCTGTGCCTAACAGACCAGTCAATTACTTGCAGTCTCCAGGCTGAAAAAGACACACGAGCGAAGGCTGAGGAAGCTGGACTTGGCATTGCTAATTATTACCACATCTCTTCCTACCCACATCTGCATCCAATGTTCTCCCCCTACGTCGATCCTCCTCCGACCCACGCACTGCAGGATAAATTGCCGTGACTCGGCCCTCACCCGCCCCCGCATTATACAGCATCCATTGCCCGGCTCTCATTCGCCATCCGCACTGCAGCATCCACTGCCCAGGCTCGACCCGCACACACCACCCGCACTGCAGCCTTCACTGCTCAGTCTCTCAACCCTCATCCGCCCTCCGCACTGTAGCCTTCACTGCCCAGTCTCTCAACCCTCACCCGCCCTCCGCACTGAAGCATCCACTGCCCGTCTTGACGAGCCATCCGCACAGCACCTACTGCCCAAGTTCGTCCCTCACCCGCATCCGTGCTACCGCATCCACTTCCTAGGCTCGTCCCTCACCCGCCCTCCGCACTGAAGCATCCACTGCCCGTCTTGACGAGCCATCCGTACAGCATCCACTGCCCAAGTTCGTCCCTCACCCGCATCCGTGCTACCGCATCCACTTCCTAGGCTCGTCCCTCATCCGCCCTCCGCACTGCAGTATCCACTGCCCTGGCCTGTTCGTCAGGGTTGCAGGGAGCAGGTGCTATCCCGTTCCATTTATAAATCCCTTAACTGAATAGACTTCGAAAACATTTCACTTTTCATCAAAGAATTTCTCCTATTATTACGAATTACTTTTCATTATTTTCTCGGCTATTGAAACAGATCGAGAGGTCAATTCTTTTTTTATCTGGAGAGAACAATAGATGTTGTTGGAACTATTTTCCCGAATTCTTTTGTAAACATTCATTCAGAGTTGGGACCATTTTGAGCAAAAATTTTAAAAATAAAAAAACAAACCAGAAACAAACACCCTGTCCCAAGGGCGCTCCGATGAATCCTCTTAGGCATCACAATAAAAGGCAAGGGTTAGTGTGCTGACTAACCAACATTTTTAAACGGTTACTTGGTTTAAAATGCATCATGAGATCATGAATTGTACAATGGAACAATTAAATGTTCAAACACGCCCCTACAAGTAAATGCTCAGCCACCGACACATGAAAGGGCTTTAGTTGCCGAACACGCGAGGGAAAATGACAGATGATATAGCAGTTATGATGGACAGTGCAGTCGGTATGATGGATAATGTAGCAGTTATGATGGACAGTGCAGCCTTTATGATGGATGATGTAGCCGTTATGATGGAAAGTGCAGCCGTTATGATGGATGATGTAGTCGTTATAATGGACAGTGCAGTCGTTATGATGGATAATGTAGCAGTTATGATGGACAGTGCAGCCGTTATGATGGATGATGTAGCCGTTATGATGGGCAGTGCAGCCGTTATGATGGATGATGTAGTCGTTATGATGGACAGTGCAGTCGGTATGATGGATAATGTAGCAGTTATGATGGACAGTGCAGCCTTTATGATGGATGATGTAGCCGTTATGATGGAAAGTGCAGCCGTTATGATGGATGATGTAGTCGTTATAATGGACAGTGCAGTCGTTATGATGGATAATGTAGCAGTTATGATGGACAGTGCAGCCGTTATGATGGATGATGTAGCCGTTATGATGGGCAGTGCAGCCGTTATGATGGATGATGTAGTCGTTATGATGGACAGTGCAGTCGGTATGATGGATAATGTAGCAGTTATGATGGACAGTGCAGCCTTTATGATGGATGATGTAGCCGTTATGATGGAAAGTGCAGCCGTTATGATGGATGATGTAGTCGTTATGATGGACAGTGCAGTCGTTATGATGGATAATTTAGCAGTTATGATGGACATTGCAACCGTTATGATGGATGATGTAGCCGTTATGATGGACAGTGCAGCCGTTCTGATGGATGATGTAGCCGTTAAGATGGATGATGTAGCCGTTATGATGGACAGAGCAGCGGTTATGATGGACAGTGCAGCCGTTATGATGGATAATGTAGCCGTTAAGATGGATGATGTAGCCGTTATGATGGACAGAGCAGCGGTTATGATGGACAGCGCAGCCGTTATGATGGATGGTGTAGCCGTTATGATGGACAGTGCAGCCGTTATGATGGACGATGTAGCCATTATGATGGATGATGTTGCCGTTAGGATGAATAGTGCAGCCGTTATGATGGATGATGCAGCTGTTATGATGGACAGTGCAGCCGTTATGATGGATGATGTAGCCGTTATGATGGACAGTGCAGCCGTTATGATGGATGATGTAGCCGTTATGATGGACAGTGCAGCCGTTATGATGGATGATGTTACCATTATGGTGGATGGTGTAGCCATTATGATGGAAGGTGTAGCCTTTATGATGGACAGTGCAGCCGTTATGATAGATGATGTAGTCGTTATGATGGACACTGCAGCCGTTATGATGGATGATGTAGCCGTTATGATGCATGATATAGCTGTTATGATGGATGATATAGCTGTTATGATGGATGATACAGCCGTTATGATGGATTATGTAGCCGTTATGATTGATGAAGTAGCTGTTATGATTGATGATGTAGTCGTCCGTTATTATGGATGATGTAGCCGTTGTGATTGATGATGTAGCCGTTATGATGGATGATGTAGCCGTTATGATGGATGATGTAGCCGTTATGATTGATGATGACTTGTCATGATGAATGATGTAGCTGTTATGATTGATGATGTAGCCGTTATGATGGATGATGTAGCCGTTATGATGGATGATATAGCTGTTATGATGGATGATATAATTGTTATGATGGATGATTTACCCGTTATGATGGTTGATGTAGCTGTTATGTTGGATAATATAGTTGTTACGATGGATAATATAGCCGTTATGATGGATGATGTAGTCGTTATGATGGAAGAAGTGGTCGTTATAATTGATGATGTAGCCGTGTGTTATGATGGATGATGTAGCCATTGTGATTGATGCTGTAGCCGTTATGATGGATGGTGTAGCCGTTTTGATGGTTGATGTAGCCGCTATGATTGATGATGTAGCCGTTATGATGGATGATGTAGCCGTTTTGATGGATGATGTGGCTGTTATGATGGATGATATAGCCGTTGTGATGGATGATATAGCTGTTATGATGGGTGATGCAGCCATTATGATGGTTGATGTAGCCGTTGTGTTGGATGATATAGCCGTTATGACGGATGATATAGCCGTTATGATGGATGATATAGCCGTTATGATGGATGAAGTAGCCGTTATGATTGATGCTATAGCTGTTATGATGGATGATATAGTCGTTATGATGGATGATGTAGCTGTTATGATGAATGGTATAGCCGTTATGATGGATGGTGTAGCCGTTATGATGGTTGATTTAGCCGTTATGATGAATTATGTAGCCGTTATGATGGAGGGTGTAGCCGTTACGATGGATGATATAGTCATTATGATGGATGATGTAGCCGTTATGATGGATGGTGTAGCCGTTATGATGGATGGTGTAGCCGTTATGATGGTTGATGTAGCCGTTATGATTGATGATGTAGCCGTTATGATGGCTGATGTAGCCGTTTTGATGGATGATTTGGCCGTTATGATGGTTGATGTAGCCGTTATTTTGGATGATAAAGCCGTTATGATGGATGATGTAGCCGTTATGATGGAAGAAGTGGTCGTTATAATTGATGATGTAGCCGTCTGTTATGATGGATGATGTAGCCATTATGATGGATGACGTAGCCGTTATTAATATTTTAACTTTTTGATTGTTGAACTAGGAATCCCGCAATCGAAAACTTTTCAAAATTTTTGCTAGTATACCGACAAAATCAAATCAATTTTCAAAGTGGCAGGCGTAAAAATAATATTTCGTGCTATTGACTCCGACAAAGTACAAAAGTCGATTTGTGGTATTTAGGCTGCTGTGTTGTGACATAAAGATCGCATCGGTAATCATCATCCTGTTCAAGTGATTGTTCAAGAAGGAATTTTTGTTTCTTTATTATAAATGGACTACCCACGCATCGATTTCGCCACTCCTCCTCTCTCAATACAGCCTTGAACAAATGCGTTGTAAATGGACTCGGTAATTGCTCTCATATTACTACGATGATTCACGTTCCTAATCAAATTGTTCCCTTCTAAGATTTCAATTGGTTGATCTGTTAATTATCGTCAATCTGTTGATCTGTTTAGTGTCGTCAATCTGTTTATCTGTTTACTATTGTTAATCTGTTGATCTGTTTACTATCGTTAATCTGTTGATCTGTTTACTATCGTCAATCTGTTGACCTGTTCACTATTGTCAATCTGTTGATCAGTTTACTATCGTTAATCTGTTGATCTGTTTACTATCGTTAATCTGTTTATCTGTTTACTATCGTCAATCTGTTGATCTGTTTACTATCGTTAATCTGTTGATCTGTTTACTATCGCTTATCCGATTATCTGTTTACTATCGTTAATCTGTTGATCTGTTTACTATCGCTAAACTGTGGATTTGTTTACTATCATCAGCCGGTTCATATGTTTACTATCGTCAATCTGTTGATCTGTTTACTATTGGTAATCTATTGATCTGTTCACCATCGTTATTCTGTTGATCTCTTTGTATCGTTAATCTGTTGATCTGTTTACTATCTTCAATCTGTTGATCTGTTTACTATCGTTAATCTGTTGTTCTGTTTACTATCGTCAATCTGTTGATCTGTTTACTATCGTCAATCTGCTGATCTGTTTACTATCGTTAATCTGTTGATCTGTTTACTATCGTTAATCTGTTGATCTTTTTACTATCGTTAATCTGTTGATCTGTTTACTATCGTTATTCTTTTGATCTGCTTACTATCGCTAATCTTTTGATCTGTTTAGTATCGTCAATCTGTTGACCTGTTTACCATCGTCAATCTGTTGATCAAATCACTATCGTTAATCCGTTGATCTGTTTACTATCGTTAATCTGTTGATCTGTTTACCATCGTTAATCTGTTGATCTGTTTCCTATCGTTTATCTGCTGATCTGTTTACTATCGTTTAACTGTGGATCTGTTTATTATCGTTCATCTGTTGATCTGTTTACAATCGTCAATCATTTGATCTGTTTACTATCGTCAATCTGTTGATCTGTTTATCATCGTAAATCTGTTGATCTGTTTACTATCGTTAATTTGTTTATCTGTTTAGTATCGTCAATCAGTTGATCTGTTCACTATCGTTAATCCGTTGATCTGTTTACTATCGTTAATCTGTTGATCTGTTTGCTATCGTTAATCTGTTGATCTGTTTACTATCGTTATTATTTTGATCTGCTTACTACCGTAAATCTGTTGATCTGTTTACTCTCGTTAATCTGTTGATCTGTTTACTATCGTCAATCTGTTGATCTGTTCACTATCGTTAATCTGTCGATCTGTTTACTATCGTTAATCTGTTGATCTGTTTACTATCGTCAATCTGTTGATCTGTTTACTATCGTTAATCTGGTGATCTGTTTACCATCGTTAATCTGTTGATCTGTTTCCTATCGTTAATCTGCTGATCTGTTTACTAGCGTTAAACTGTGGATCTGTTTATTATCGTTAATCTGTTGATCTGTTTACTATCGTCAATCGTTTGATCTGTTTACTATCGTCAATCTGTTGATATGTTTACTATCGTAAATCTGTCGATCGGTTTACTATTGTTAATCTGTGGATCTGTTTACTATAGTTAATCTTTCTTTTGATCTGTTTACTATCGCTAATCTGTTGATCTGTTTACGATCGTAAATCTGTCGATCGGTTTACTATTGTTAATCTGTGGATCTGTTTACTATCGTTAATCTTTTGATCTGTTTACTATCGCTAATCTGTTGATCTGTTTAGTATCGTCAATCTGTTGACCTGTTTACTATCGTCAATCTGTTGATCAAATCACTATCGTTAATCCGTTGATCTGTTTACTATCGTTAATCTGTTGATCTGTTTACTACCGTCAATCTGCTGATTTGTTTACTATCGTTAATATGTTGATCTGTTTACTATCGCTAATCCGTTGATCTGTTTACTATCGTTAATCTGTTGATCTGTTTACTATCGTTAATCTGCGGATCTGTTTACTATCGTCAACCTGCTGATCTGTTTACCATCGTCAATCTGTTGATCGGTTTACTATCGTTCATCTGTTGATCTATTCACCATCGTTAATCTGTTGATCTGTTTACTATCTTCAATCTGTTGATCTGTTTAGTATCGTTAATCTATTGATCTGTTTACTATCGTTAATCTGTTGATCTGTTTACTATCGTTAATCTGTTGATCTGTTTACTATCGTAAATCTGTTGATCTGTTTACAATTTTCAGTCTGTTGATCTGTTTACTATCGTTAATCTGTTGATTTGTGTACTATCGTTAATCTGTTGATCTGTTTACCATCGTTAATCTGTTGATCTGTTTACTATCGTTAATCTGTTGATCTGTGTTCTATCGTTAATCTGTTGATCTGTTTGCTATCGTTAATCTGTTGATCTGTTTGCTATCGTTAATCTGTTGATCTGTTTATTATCGTACATCTGTTGATCTGTTGACTATCGTCAATCTGCTGATCTGTTTACTACCGTTAATCTGTTGATCTGTTTACTATCATAAATCTGTTGATCTGTTTACTATCGTCAATCTGTTGATCTGTTTACTATCGTAAATATGTTGATCTATTTACTATCGTTACTCTGTTGATCTGTTGACTATCGTTAATCTGTTGATTTGCTTACTATCGTTAATATGTTGATCTGTTTACTATCGTCAATCTGTTGATCTGTTCACTATCATCAATCTGTTCATCTTTTTACTATCGTTAATCTGTTGATCTGTTTAGTATCGTCAATCTTTTGATTTGTTTACTATCGTCAATCTGTTGATCTGTTTACAATTTTCAGTCTGTTGATCTGTTTACTATCGTCAATCTGTAGACCTGTTTACTATCGTCAATCTGAAGACCTGTTTACTATCGTCAATCTGTAGACCTGTTTACTATCGTCAATCTGTAGACCTGTTTACTATCGTCAATCTGTTGATCAGTTTACTATCATTAATCTGTTGATCTGTTTATCATCGTCAATCTGTTGATTTGTTTACTATCGTTAATCTGTTGATCTGTCTCCTATCGTTATGTCGTCAGCTGACATTACGAAAATGTATTGTACCTATAACATGCTTCTTCACTCTCATTTGTCTTATTATCGTAGTCTCCGAATAATCTTTGAAACCTATTCAAAAATTCGCGTTGTGTAGTTTCTGAACAAAATGTAATATTTACTTCAGGAATTATGCTTTCGTACGTGAAAAATGCTGTGTACACACAATGCGGCGTATGATAAAACTGCGACATCCGTGGCCTGGAGTGTTGCAGTCAAATAAGTGCAGTCAAATAAGTGTATAGCCGTTATGATGGATGGTGTAGCCGTTATGATGGTTGATTTAGCCGTTATGATGAATTATGTAGCCGTTATGATGGAGGGTGTAGCCGTTACGATGGATGATATAGTCATTATGATGGATGATGTAGCCGTTATGATGGATGGTGTAGCCGTTATGATGGATGGTGTAGCCGTTATGATGGTTGATGTAGCCGTTATGATTGATGATGTAGCCGTTATGATGGATGATGTAGCCGTTTTGATGGATGATTTGGCCGTTATGATGGTTGATGTAGCCGTTATTTTGGATGATAAAGCCGTTATGATGGATGATGTAGCCGTTATGATGGAAGAAGTGGTCGTTATAATTGATGATGTAGCCGTCTGTTATGATGGATGATGTAGCCATTATGATGGATGGCGTAGCCGTTATTGATATTTTAACTTTTTGATTGTTGAACTAGGAATCCCGCAATCGAAAATATTTCAAAATTTTTGCTAGTATACCGACAAAATCAAATCAATTTTCAAAGTGGCAGGCGTAAAAAAAATATTTCGTGCTATTGACTCCGACAAAGTACAAAAGTCGATTTGTGGTATTTAGGCTGCTGTGTTGTGACATAAAGATCGCATCGGTAATCATCATCCTGTTCAAGTGATTGTTCAAGAAGGAATTTTTGTTTCTTTATTATAAATGGACTACCCACGCATCGATTTCGCCACTCCTCCTCTCTCAATACAGCCTTGAACAAATGCGTTGTAAATGGACTCGGTAATTGCTCTCATATTACTACGATGATTCACAGTCCTAATCAAATTGTTTCCTTCTAAGATTTCAATTGGTTGATCTGTTAATTATCGTCAATCTGTTGATCTGTTTAGTATCGTCAATCTGTTTATCTGTTTACTATTGTTAATCTGTTGATCTGTTTACTATCGTTAATCTGTTGATCTGTTTACTATCATCAATCTGTTGACCTGTTCACTATTGTCAATCTGTTGATCAGTTTACTATCGTTAATCTGTTGATCTGTTTACTATCGTCAATCTGTTGATCTGTTTACTATCGTTAATCTGTTGATCTGTTTACTATCGCTAAACTGTGGATTTGTTTACTATCATCAGCCTGTTAATATGTTTACTATCGTCAATCTGTTGACCTGTTTACTATTGGTAGTCTATTGATCTGTTCACCATCGTTATTCTGTTGATCTCTTTACTATCGTTAATCTGTTGATCTGTTTACTATCTTCAATCTGTTGATCTGTTTACTATCGTTAATCTGTTGTTCTGTTTACTATCGTCAATCTGTTGATCTGTTTACTATCGTCAATCTGCTGATCTGTTTACTATCGTTAATCTGTTGATCTGTTTACTATCGTTAATCTGTTGATCTGTTTACTATCGTTAATCTGTTGATCTGTTTACTATCGTTATTCTTTTGATCTGCTTACTATCGCTAATCTTTTGATCTGTTTACTATCGTCAATCTGTTGACCTGTTTACCATCGTCAATCTGTTGATCAGTTCAGTATCGTTAATCCGTTGATCTTTTTACTATCGTTAATCTGTTGATCTGTTTACCATCGTTAATCTGTTGATCTGTTTCCTATCGTTGATCTGCTGATCTGTTTACTATCGTTAAACTGTGGATCTGTTTATTATCGTTCATCTGTTGATCTGTTAACTATCGTCAATCATTTGATCTGTTTACTATCGTCAATCTGTTGATCTGTTTATTATCGTAAATCTGTTGATCTGTTTACTATCGTTAATTTGTTGATCTGTTTAGTATCGTCAATCTGTTGATCTGTTCACTATCGTTAATCCGTTGATCTGTTTACTATCGTTAATCTGTTGATCTGTTTGCTATCGTTAATCTGTTGATCTGTTTACTATCGTTATTATTTTGATCTGCTTACTATCGTAAATCTGTTGATCTGTTTACTCTCGTTAATCTGTTGATCTGTTTACTATCGTCAATCTGTTGATCTGTTCACTATCGTTAATCTGTCGATCTGTTTACTATCGTTATTCTTTTGATCTGCTTACTATCGCTAATCTCTTGATCTGTTTACTATCGTCAATCTGCTGACCTGTTTACCATCGTCGATCTGTTGATCAGTTCAGTATCGTTAATCCGTTGATCTGTTTACTATCGTTAATCTGTTGATCTGTTTAGTATCGTCAATTTGTTGATTTGTTTACTATCGTCAATCTGTTGATCTGTTTACAATTTTCAGTCTGTTGATCTGTTTACTATCGTCAATCTGTAGACCTGTTTACTATCGTCAATCTGTAGACCTGTTTACTATCGTCAATCTGTAGACCTGTTTACTATCGTCAATCTGTTGATCAGTTTACTATCATTAATCTGTTGATCTGTTTACCATCGTCAATCTGTTGATTTGTTTACTATCGTTAATCTGTTGATCTGTCTCCTCTCGTTATGTCGTCAGCTGACATTACGAAAATGTATTGTACCTATAACATGCTTCTTCACTCTCATTTGTCTGATTATCGTAGTCTCCGAATAATCTTTGAAACCTATTCAGAAATTCGCGTTGTGTAGTTTCTGAACAAAATGTAATATTTACTTCAGGAATTATGCTTTCGTACGTGAAAAATGCTGTGTACACACAATGCGGCGTATGATAAAACTGCGACATCCGTGGCCTGGAGTGTTGCAGTCAAATAAGTGTACGGACGACCACACTCCATACACTGACATTCACTGTCGCGCAGTCATAACCAAATATCAGTCTTTTCAGTAACAAAACTCGATGAATTGTTGGGAGTCAAAAGAAGAGCTCACTGACTCCAAATACAGCAAGTAAAATGACAGGCTGGAACCGGCCAATCGAGTCGTATATATTGCATAGTGTCTGCCGTTTATTGCGACCTGTTCTCGACAAGCCATTACGCCATGGAACCGAATAGGACAAGAAGAGAGGACGTGTTCGGTGAACTGAACACAATACTAAAATCTGTCATCAACGAATGATCAATTAAAAATATCAATATGAAATACAGAATGAGTCCCACATAGCTGAGTGGCGTATATATAATACTCTATGCAATCAAAATTACTGATACTACTCTAAAATACTGTAACCTTAATTAATGTCATTCGTCTCAAATGGCGGTCGTTATCCCTGGCGCTGAATTCTTTTATAGCTAACGTCAGATCAACCCCTATCATCTCCGGCAACTGCCTTATCAGCTCCAAGTTGTTCCGACTACCCACCTACGGTACCATTTTTTATCAGCGAACATTCAAAGCGTTCCTCAGTCACACCAGCCACTGTCATATCTGCCAGTGACATTCTGGCGAAAATCTGTTTCAGCCCACGTCAGAATCAGCCACCAGTCGTACCATTTTACCGGTTATCACTTTAATGAAACTTTTCCTGCCCAACCTAACCTAACCTAGGGTACGTGTTTCTAACCCGCGGGGCAAAGGTACGTATTCCTAACCCGCGGGGCAAACATACATATTTTTGTAGGGTACGTAATGCCGTTTTTTAGCGTTTTTTTATTGAAGTTTCATTAAAGTGATAACTGTTAGGTTGGTACGCCTGTTTCGGTGCAATGAAAGTGGCAGATATGACAGTGGCAGATTTTGAAGTGGCGGAAATTGCGTGTGGGCTGAATCATCGTTAGGTAGAAAGCACGTGGGATGAAAGATTTTTAGCGGTTATGACAGTGTCCGGCCATGACAGTGAGGTGAAGTGAAGTGGCGATAGTGCGCGTGTGCGGGAATAATTTTAGCGCGAACGCTGGGCTCCCGTATAATATGTTTCTATCGAGTTTTTTACACCCACAACCCGCTAAGGGTTTTCTATGAACCAGTAATGCTGTTCTTCGCAAGCATCAATGATTGTTTGCCTATTTTTCTCCCACGTTAGACGAAGGTCCTCGTCGCCTGATTACAGGCAATGCAGACGAGCTCTGCACGCCGTTATACTGTACGTGCAATTAACAACCACGGAGTGGTCGAGCGCGTATTGATGGGCTCATAGTTACATGCTTTGTGGAGGTAAGGGGATCATCACCAGAATTGTCTACACCGTTTCATCAACGACTTCATTTATCGTCCTTGTGAGAAATTTATTCCTGTCAGGAGTACCCACATAAATTCACGAATATTGCGTGCGTGGCAGGAGTACCCACATAAACAGTCGCGAATAATGTATACCTGGCAGGAGTACCCACATAAACAGTCACGAATAATGTATACCTGGCAGGAGTACCGACATAAACAGTCACGAATAATGTATACCTTGCAGAAGTACCCACATAAACAGTCACGAATAATGTATACCTGGCAGGAGTACCCACGTAAATAATCACGAATAATGTATACCTGGCAGGGGTACCCACGTAAACAGTCACGAACAAGGTTTACAAGGCACGAGTACCCACATAAGCAGTCACGAATAATGTATACCTGGCAGGAGTACCCACATAAACAGTCACGAATAATGTATACCTAGCAGGAGTACCCACATAAAAAGTCACGAATAATGTATACCTGGCAGGAGTACGCACATAAACAGTCACGAATAATGTATACCTGGCAGGAGTACCCACATAAACAGTCACGAATAATGTATACCTGGCAGGAGTACCCACGTAAAGTCACGAATTATGTATACTGTACCTGGCAGGGGTACCCACGTAAACAGTCACGAACAAGGTATACAAGGCAGGAGTACCCACATAAACAGTCACGAATAATGTATACCTGGCAGGAGTACCCACATAAAGTCACGAATAATGTATACCTGGCAGGAGTACCCACATAAACAGTCACGAATAATGTATACCTGGCAGGAGTACCCACATAAACAGTCACGAATAATGTATACCTGGGAGGAGTACCCACATAAACAGTCACGAATAATGTATACCTGGTAGGAGTACCCACATAAACAGTCGCGAATAATGTATACCTGGCAGGAGTACCCACCTAAACAGTCACGAATAATGTATACCTGGCAGGAGTACCCACGTAAACAGTCACGAATAATGTATACCTGGCAGGGGTACCCACGTAAACAGTCACGAACAAGGTATACAAGGCAGGAATACCTACTTACACAGTCACGAATAACGTATATCTGGCAGGTGTACCCACATAAAGTCCCGAATAAGTTGTCTCAGTTTCGAATTGTCTGATGGGAAAGTAAGTATTTAGTTATTTGCGTTCGACAATAACAAATCGATCAATACATCATTCGACCACCAATCAGTGACCTTCGGCCCTGTTACCTCTATTTTATCGTCAGCTTGAAATTCGATACTTTTGAGATAACCAATTCCTTTATTAATCATGCGCTTTTGAAATACCTTCTTATGCAACTGTATCCTATTTGATCAACAGAAACACATTAATCCAGAATGTAGGATTAATAGCAACACTTTATAATCACCTTATTTTTGTAATTTATATTTAATTTGGGAAAGTAACGGCCATTTTGGTTGCTCGCTAGTTGTCGATGCTGTCGTCGTCAATGAGTTCTGCGCCGGCTAACAAAATAACCTCTCTAAGTATATTTCTGAGAAACAATCTAGTCACATGTATTGTAATTATTGCTTAGCGTCGTGAAGATGGTGTACAGGCCAGTACGGCGAAGTATCCTGACTTGGTTCTGCTGTCTCTTCTTGCAGAGACAACAGCAGTAACTTGTGAACGGTGCAGAGGACACGTAACGACAGGGCGATTACCCCTAGAGCGGCTATCGACAGGCTTTTCCTTCGGGGCAATAAAACGCGCTCTAGCGGTGGGAAAGAGCATTTCGGTCCAATACCAAGCCTGGGCTTACCTTACCATTTTCTTCCGTTAACATGGACTACTGAACTAACTCTGATCTTACTTAACATAACAAAGGCTCGTTTCACACTCCTACTCAAGACTTTGCTGTACCAAGAGAGGAGCCAAAACATTTGAACAGAACAAAAGGACGTATCCACGCAAGCGAGAAGATTGGAGCGGGGGTGTTGAGACATCGTTAACGTCTCCCCACCCGTCTGCTATGGATCCTGCCCAACTGTACCCTCAGAAGATGGCCTACCCTATTCATTTATATAATTACTTCCTACGTGAGATTGGAGAGATCAATTACAATTACTTCCTACTTTTAGACTCTCCTATGTTTGGAGAGTCTAAACTAGGTCACTGGGAGCCCTCCCAGTATTAACTTCAACTCTTGGTTGAGCATTTCTTAAAGGACAGCCCATATCAGAGAAACAGGCTGGAAGTGTGGCTGACAGTCTGCAGATGCAGGCTGCATTTCATATCAGAGAAACAGGCTGGAAGTGTGGCTGACAGTCTGCAGATGCAGGCTGCATTTCATATCAGAGAAACAGACTGGAAGTGTCGCTGACAGTCTGCAGATGCGGGCTGCATTTCATATCAGAGAAACAGGCTAGAAGTGTGGCTGACAGTCTGCAGATGCGGGCTGCATTTCATGTCAGAGAAACAGGCTATAAATATGGCTGACAGTCTGCAGATGCGGGCTGCATTTCATAATTAGAAAATCGGATTGAATGTATACACCCATTACAAAAGGTATTATTGGGTGAGCCTACGCACTGCATATCCCGTACAGGTGACCAGCGTGAGGGTGGAACGGTGTCTGCTTATTTCTAAACAATTATCGAATGTCTGCTTATTTCTAAACAATTATCGAATGATTTTTTAACAAACTATTGCTTTAATAAATTTAGAGACGATTTGAATATTTTTTAGGCGTTTGTTCATCTTGAGACTTGGGAGGTAGAACGTTGAATTTAAAAGGAAACATTAGAATATATAATGTGAAAATTTTTGTTAAGACATATTTCGAATTGACATTCTACGATCAGCAGAAATGATTAGCAAAATAGTCGACTCGGTTAAAATAAGACTAGGCAGGAATACATGTCGGTTTTAGTGAACATGTTCCTAGTTCTGAAGGACAATAGTGCTTTCTAACGGACAATGGCGTGCGTGACAAAATGAACTAAACGAGACATTAAAAGCAGGGTTGACATTTGCTTTCCCCTAAGAGCAGGACAATAAGGAGGTAGCTGCTAGTTGGTATGCATAGAGTATGCAATTGTGTCAAATGATGAGCTCAAGTATGACAAGTTCAACAACTTTAGCAGCTCAACAAAGCGTTCCATGCCCTCAGGTCACTATCGACTAATCATGGATAATCGCTCGAACGTGTGATTCGTTATTCCCTCAGAAATAGAACGAAAAATTCAGGAACGTAAGAGTGGCTCACCGGCTCGGAAATCTGCATGTAACGGAAATGCTTGCATCGGTGACATCGATTGCAATTGGTAGTTGTTAATTGCTGAAGGTGAAGAATATGAACGAGAAATGAATCGGTTGAGCTTTCGACCTCAGACACGACAAACCACGAAAGAATTGGGAAAATTTAGCTTCCTGGTTTGTTATCCTCAAAATAAAAGAAATTTGTCATAACCCTCCTATTGAGAATTTGTTATGTTCATTGATCATTTTAAAGCAGCTTAAGATATTTAGTTTATGGTGGTAGCTCAAGCCATACATGCATTCGATTAGGTTGACAAAGTGATCGAACTTTTAGGACACATTGCAGCTTTAGAAATTCTTTGCAAAGAATGGACTGCCTTCCAAAACGATTCTCAGCACATTCGTTGCTGATACCGATAGAATTTCTGATCCACAGACTCCAGTATGTTATCACACTAATGTTTCACCTTTCACCCCGGGAACCAAAGAACGAATGCGGCCCAACAGCTGAGCGTAACTGTGGAGTGGAAACCCGTGGCGGATGCAATAAAGTTAACGGTGGGAGGGGAAGCCAGACAATGTGTTATAAATTGGGACGGCTGTGAAGCCCATTCCCAAGACGCAGGGGAAGTAGATGGGAGGTTGGGGAGGGACCTACAAGACAAACTATTGTTTGTTCATTATATAGTCTGGATTGAAAATAAGTCACGATTGTCGAACACCCAAGCTGCTCCTCTATAAGGAAGAGAGGGAGATGTTTTATTATTAAACAACAGCTTAGAACATATCAATTGTGTTCCGAATAAAATTACACAAATGAGTTTACGGCGGGTTGCTAGCATTTCACATCATCTCGACTAACCACAGAAGTCTTCCTCGCCGTCGTTTCTCGACCAACCACAGAAGTCTTCCTCACCGTCGTTTCTCGACCAACCACAGAAATCTTCCTCACCCTTGTTTTCTCGACCAACCACAGATGTCTTCCTCACACCCGTTTCTCGACCAACCACAGAAGTCTTCCTCACCGTCGCTTCTCGACCAACCACAGAAGTCTTCCTCACCGTCGTTTCTCGACCAGTCATTGAAGTATTCCTCACCGTCGTTTCTCGACCAGCCACAGAAGTCTTCCACACCGTCGTTTCTCGACCAACCACAAAAACCTTCCTCACCGTCGTTCCTCGACCTAACACAGGAGTCTTCCTCATCGTCGTCTCTCGACCAACCACAGAAGGCTTCCTCACCCTCGTTTCTCAACCAACCACAGAAGTCTTCCTCACTCATGTTTCTCGATCAACAACCGAAGTCTTCCTAACCGTGGCTGTGAATCAATGACTTGATGTACACAAAAAAAATCCAACTGTCGCCCAACTTTAAATTGCATAAACTTGGCTGGAATAAAAGTCCGTTCCGACGATAAGTGACAAGAGAAGTTGACAGAGACACAAACTCTTGGTAAAAGTGCTTTAGGCCTAATTGGGCGGGATGATAAGGCTATAATATATACGTGTTGTCGGAAGATAACAGGCTAGAATGTCTCTCCTCTTGAACTTGTCAGTAATTCAAAAGATTCCATTAGCTATGTTAACAGTGTTTTTCCAAATAATTATAATAGTTCGAATCAATGAAATTTATTAGGAACAATAAACTGTCAACTTGCATATTTAACTACTGCACATAGGTTTATTATGACATTCGTAAGCTGTTACCCAGCATCCAGACATCTTAGGTTTACTGTATGACAGTCGCATGCGGTTAGCCAGCATCCAGAGCACGTAGGTTTATTATATGACAGTCGCATGCGGTTAGCCAGCATCCAGAGCACACAGGTTTATTATATGACAGTCGCATGCGGTTAGCCAGCATCCAGAGCACGTAGGTTTATTATATGACAGCCGCATGCGGTTAGCCAGCATCCAGAGCACGTAGGTTTATTATATGACAGTCGCATGCGGTTAGCCAGCATCCAGAGCACGTATATATACGTTTATTATATGACAGTCGCATGCGGTTAGCCAGCATCCAGAGCACGTAGGTTTATTATATGACAGTCGCATGCGGTTAGCCAGCATTCAGAGCACGTAGGTTTATTATATGACAGTCGCATGCGGTTAGCCAGCATCCAGAGCACGTAGGTTTATTATATGACAGTCGCATGCGGTTAGCCAACATCCAGAGCACGTAGGTTTATCATATGGCAGTCGCATGCAGTTAGCCAGCATCCAGAGCACGTAGGTTTATTATATGACAGTCGCATGCGGTTAGCCAGCATCCAGAGCACGTAGGTTTATTATATGACAGTCGCATGCGGTCAGCCGGCTTCCAGAGCACGTAGGTTTATTATATGACAGTCGCATGCGGTTAGCCAGCATCCAGAGCACGTAGGTTTATTATATGACAGTCGCACGCGGTCAGCCAGCTTCCAGAGCACATAGGTTTATTATATGACAATCGCATGCGGTCAGCCAGCTTCCAGAGCACGTAAGTTTATTATATGACAGTCGCATGCGGTTAGCCAGCTTCCAGAGCACGTAGGTTTATGATATGACAGTCGCATGCGGTCAGCCAGCTTCCAGAGCACATAGGTTTATTATATGACAGTCGCATGCGGTCAGCCAGCTTCCAGAGCACGTAAGTTTATTATATGACAGTCGCATGCGGTTAGCCAGCATTCAGAGCACGTAGGTTTATTATTTAACAGTCGCATGCGGTCAGCCAGCTTCCAGA
>SDVV010005927.1:0-18829 GCA_016164225.1 Gammarus roeselii | reverse complement strand
GCCAACTACTGTTCAGATCGATCACTGGTAATTGGATCATTGGTGATGATTTAATGGGGTTGGCCAACTACTGTTCAGATCGATCACTGGTAATTGGATCATTGGTGATGATTTAATGGGGTTGGCCAACTACTGTTCAGATCGATCACTGGTAATTGGATCATTGGTGATGATTTAATGGGGTTGGCCAACTACTGTTCAGATCGATCACTGGTAATTGGATCATTGGTGATGATTTAATGGGGTTGGCCAACTACTGTTCAGATCGATCACTGGTAATTGGATCATTGGTGATGATTTAATGGGGTTGGCCAACTACTGTTCAGATCGATCACTGGTAATTGGATCATTGGTGATGATTTAATGGGGTTGGCCAACTACTGTTCAGATCGATCACTGGTAATTGGATCATTGGTGATGATTTAATGGGGTTGGCCAACTACTGTTCAGATCGATCACTGGTAATTGGATCATTGGTGAGGATTTAATGGGGTTTGCCAACTACTGTTCAGATCGATCACTGGTACTTGGATCATTGGTGTTTGGTACTGTTCAGTGCTGCTGCACTTAAGTGCTGAACTGCTGTCAAGACACTGCTAATATGACACGGTGCAGTCCAGTTTGATACTGTTCACTGCTCCTGCACTAAAGTGCTGAACTGCAGTCAGGACACTGCTAATATGACACTGTGCAGTCCAGTTTGGTACTGTTCAGTGCTCCTGCACTTAAGTGCTAAACTGCAGTCAAGACACTGCTAATATGACACGGTGCAGTCCAGTTTGATACTGTTCAGTGCTCCTGCACTAAAGTGCTGAACTGCTGTCAGGACACTGCTAATATGACACTGTGCAGTCCAGTTTGGTACTGTTCAGTGCTCCTGCACTTAAGTGCTAAACTGCAGTCAAGACACTGCTAATATGACACGGTGCAGTCCAGTTTGGTACTGTTCAGTGCTGCTGCATTTTTCGTGTTTTTATTTTAACTGCAAGACATACTGTGCATCCCTCTCTTGTCGCCCCTTACATTCTTTCCAGAATCCGTCTGTGATTTTATTGCTCTGTTTACACCTCTTTTTGCCGTGTATCTCTTTTTATCCGCTTGAGCAGAAACCTTCTACTTTTGCATCGTGATTCTTGTCAAACTTTTATGAAGAAGCGGCACCTTTATTCCTTGTCCGTCAATCCAATAACTCTCCCCTCCTTTCTTTGATCGGGCGGGTCCTCTAACCTTTGTTTGTTGTTGTGTGCAGGTGAGTGGCGTGATGGCAGTGGTGTTAATCAGAGCAGCATCAGGTGAGAGGAAGAGGGTGACCCATGCCGATCATAGCGTGGGTCAATAGTCAAGGGGGGCCGAAAACTTTTCGCAGTTATGTTTCCGAGCGTTAACGGGGAGACATATTGTTTTGAACAATGCTGTTTATCAGTGTTTCGTCCCGTGGTTCCAAAAATGTGGGTCTGTTGTAACGCACTCACAAAAGTTGTGAAGAATAATGAAGTTATGAGGTAATCATGACAGGCAATGCATTATTTCAATGGTCTTGTGGTGTACTACAATCACATGCAACGTTTTTGTTCGAAGAAAAAAAAAACGTTGCATGCAACGTTTTTATTAGAAAAAAACTTCGCAGTACTACAATCGCTTGCAACGTTTTTTGATCATAATTTTGAAGTTAATTCAATGTGATTTCTTAAAAATCCCTAAATCTTTTAGGACGTATTTCTCTTACGTTTTCAAACAAGTTATCATAGCAAGCAATGCATAAGTTGGAGGTTCATGTGGAATATATTACTTCAAATGAAGAGTATATTTTTCTAACACGTTAGTTTCTTTTCATCTTCCCACATTTATTAGCTAAAGTCACTTGAAATACTTCGTTTAAAAGCTATTGTGGAGTATCATCATGAAAAACGTTTTTCACAATTATTTTAAGAAACAATTTCTAAGAGCCAATTTTTACCTTAACTAAAACTGTAAAAAAAATGGCTTGTCCACCTTGTAAGGTTGACGAGTGCCAGTCTTATTGATATGGAACAATGCACAGTCAACTTGAGCAGAACATGATGTAGGTTTGTCCACAAAGTGCTGATATCACCCACCTTTGTGGCACTGGTTGCAATGTCTGCCATCACAACACAACTTGCTAACGCAAGCGTTTAAAACTCCGTCATAGTGGGCTTTTTCGTGCTTCTGTTCGAACAATAACAGGTCCGTGTCCACTTACTGGATATTCGTTGCAACAGTAGCTATATGTGAACTCATGTAGGCTCTTTTTCGAATGTTTTTATTTGAAAGGTCCTAGAGTACTGAAATCATGTACAACGTTTTTGTTAAATTTCGAATTTTGAAACTTGCAGGAGGCGATTTTTGAAAACCTAAAATCTGATGAAGAAATTGAAACAGTTTTCCAGTTATCATGGCGCGCAATAAATCATTTGTAAGCTTTTGTGATGTATTAAATAATTTGTGCGTTTATTTTTGCTAACATTTTGCGTTTATTCTCATTCGTTTCTCCGTTTACAGATTTGTAGCTATGATCACAGGAAATACATAAAGAAAATTAGAACTTTGTTCAAATTTCAAATAAGGCAAGTTGTCTGAAGGGATTTGTTTAAATCCAATGATGCTAAAAATCACGAAAATCCATCCCGTAATATGAGGTGTATTAACCGGCACTTAACTCATTGATATGGATTAACATAGCCATATTACAACCTGAGTTGTACATTACTTATCAATTCCTACGGCCGCATTACATTACATATCAATTGATACTGCCGCATTACATGACATATCAATTGCTACTGCCGCATTACATGACATATCAATTGCTACTGCCTCATTATATTACATATCAATTGCTACTGCCACATTACATTACATATCAATTGCTACTGCCGCATTACATTACATATCAATTGCTACTGCCGCATTACATTTCATATCAATTGCTACCGCCGCATTAAATAACATATCAATTGCTACTGCCACATTACATTACATATCAATTGCTACTGCCACATTACATTACATATCAATTGCTACTGCCGCATTACATTACATATCAATTGCTACTGCCGCATTACATTACATATCAATTGCTACTGCCGCATTACATTTCATATCAATTGCTACCGCCGCATTAAATAACATATCAATTGCTACTGCCGCGTCGAAGATACTAGAAATTGTGATTCAGAACAGACTTGGTGAATGTCTCCAAACAACATCAAACCAATTTGGCTTTAAGCCACAACATGGAACGGAAATCGCTATTTTTACCCTAAAACAAACTATCAATTTCTTTGTCAGTTGAGGCTCGTCAAGGTATATGTGTTTTCTAGATTTCAAAAAAGCCTTTGACCGCGTTAATCATTGAGCCCTGTTCAAGATACTAATTGAAAGGATGGCGCCTGTGCACCTCGTAAAACTACTCAAATACTGGTACGAACAACAACAATGTGCGGTACGGTGGGGAAGCTCAACATCAAATCCATTCCAAACAATTAATGGAATAAGGCAGGGAGGCCTTCTTTCTCCCCTTTTGTTCAATGTGTATCTAGATAGCCTACACGAGCGTCTAGCTCTTAGCCGTGTTGGGTGTCATATTGGCGACTGCTGTATTAACGCAATCAGCTATGCCGACGATATGGTCCTACTGGCACCTCATGTGGATGCTCTTCAAATTATGCTAAATATATGCGAGAAGGAGGCCGCCACACTAGACATTGAGTACAATACTAGCAAGTCTGTTTGTATGCTAGTAAAACCGCGCACCATGCTAAGGTTCCAGTTCTAAACACATAATGTGTTAAATGGCGCTCAGTTGGATTACGTGGACAGTTTTTCCTTCTTATGTCACTTAACAAACGAGCCGTGTGATAATGCTGATATCTCCAAGCAACTCCGGAAATTAAATGCGGTTGGCAATAAGCTTATAAAGAAATTCAACTTCTGCACGACAGATGTTAAAATTCAGCTCTTTAAAAACCTACTGCTACTCTATATATGTACTGTAACTCACTGTGGTGTAAATTTACGCGAGCCACTATCGGTAAACTTAGAGTAGCATACAATGATATTTTTTCGGTGGTCGGTTGGTGTACCTAGGAGAACGAGTGCTTGCCATGTATTTGCAGCTTATGATGTTGACTGTCATAATGTTCGAGCTAGAAAAAGTGTCTATAGCCTCCAGGAGCGTATTACAAAATCTAATAATCCCTTCCTGGAGACCTTATGTAATGGTGAGAGATACGAATTATCTCCAATAATAGAGAGCCGGGACAGAATCCTGCTGGTCGAGGAAGATCCCGATATTAATAGCAATAATGTTCGACATCTATCTGCCTTTCCATGTTGTGGGCCCATTGTACGTATGTGAATGCCAGGCTCTGAGACGTCCGTGATAAGGTGACTGACAGGTGGCTATGTCATTTCCTTCTCAAAAAGGGAGCGTTATTATATACATGGCCATGTGGGAGAGGGACATACAAATGTATTCAGTAGCGCTTGTCGCCAACTCAACTTAGGAATCTGTGTCGCGTATGGCAGCCCTACTCTGTCTGGTCTCAATGTATGTTCTTCTGGTGCGTGATTCTAATGTATTGGTAGGAATGCTGTCAAACTGTCTTCTGTGTAATCGTTATTGTACCATCGAGTGCTTCAATAAAGTATATTATTATTATTAATATTGTTACAACCTGAGCTGTAGGCACGTCCACGGGGCGCAGATCTCACCCCCCCCCTGCATCACTGCCTGCAATGTCTGTCAGCACAACACAACTTGTTGACGCAAGTTTTCTAAAACTCTATATTAGAGCCCCATTATGCTTGAAAACAAACAATTATAGCACCATGCCCACTGGCTGAATGGTTGTAGCAACGTTAGCTATATGTGAACAGCCCAATGCGCAACAAAGCTGATTTTCGAACTTAATTTCCATTGTCAAAATTCCTGTAATATCAACCCCCTTTTTTGCTTTTTGCGGGTGTTTACTTGAAATTTGGTTTGAAGTAAACACCCGCCTATTTTGGGTAATGCAATTGAGTGGAACGAGTATCTGATGTCGGTACTCGTGCAATGTGACCCGAGAGCTGATGCGTTATATCTAAGATGTGTGCTTGTTACCACAACCTGCCCAGAGTCTCCACTCCTTGTCTCGTTCCACCATGCCTTCTTTTGCTCCACCGCACCTATGTTTGCCCCACCGCACCTATGTTTGCCCCACCGCACCTATGTTTGCCCCACCGCACCTATGTTCGCACCATTACACTTATGTTTGCCCCACCGTGTTCATTTTGTACCACCTTATCCATTTTCCCCCTCCTTGTTTATTATTCCCCACCACGTTTATTTTTCTCCACCACGTTTATTTTTCTCCACCGCGTTTATTTTTATCCTCCGCGTTTATTTTTCTCCTCCGCGTTTATTTTTCTCCTCCGCGTTTATTTTTCTCCACCGCGGTCATTTTTCTCCACCGCGTTTATCTTGCCCCACCGCGTCTATCTTGCCCCACCGCGTCTATCTTGCCCCACCGCATTTATTTTGCCCCACCGCATTTATTTTGCCCCACCGCGTTTATTTTGCCCCACCGCGTTTATTTGCCCCACCGCGTTTATTTTGCCCCATCGCGTTTTATTTTGCCCCACCGCGTTTTGTTTTGCTCCACTGCGTTTTGTTTTGCCCCACCGCGTTTTATTTTGCCCCACTGCGTTTTATTTTGCCCCACCGCGTTTATTTAGTGGTTCCACCACGCTTTTATTTGCTCCAATGCGCTTTGTTTTGTCCCACTTCGCTCTGTTTTGTTCCACTTCGCTTTATTTTGTCCCACTCCGCTTTGTTTTGTCCCATTCCGCTTTGTTTTGCCCCACTCCCGCTTTGTTTTGCCCCACTCCCGCTTTTTTTCGCCCCACCGCACCTTCTTGCTAAACCCCGCATCATTTCCCGCCCCAGTACATCTTTTCCGGCTCCATCACATTTTCTTTCCGTCCAGCGCGCCATGTCCCGCCCTACCGCATCTCTCGACCTCCTCCGACCACCGCTCAGCCTACCATCATCAAATCAAGGCGCTCTTCCCCAACATGATGGGCCGTCAACTTTGCCCGCCCAAGACCCTTCTTTTTTTGTTGTGACTCAGGAGGACCGCTATATTTTTACGCCTTCTTATAGCTCACCGTTTTTTTTTATCTCTGACCTCCAAACAGCTAACTCCCTTTCTTGGCCTATCGCAGTAATGGCTTCAACAAAGCCTCAGGGAATCACTGATGTTTCGTATTGAACAGTGTGTTGAGTTGATGAAATCATATTTATTCCCAACAACGTTAATTTATGGATCGAATTATGTGGTTTGATTCGTGTGGAGATGAACATCTTGAATCGGCGCTTTGTAGTCAATATTTATCGGGCATTGAGAGCTTGCTAACGGCGTAACCAGACACGCAGCTTGCTTCCAAAGGTGAGCACCTGAACCCTCATTAACATGAGGCATCATCCGTGGACGAGCGCTGAACAGCCTGCTATGATTGCCATTGTGTGCGCTGTGAGTGTGGCTATGCAAAAATTCTTGTTAGAACATGTGAAGAAAGGTGGCCGAGAGATGAACGGCCTCTCGAAGACAAGAGTCAACAGAGCAAAGCGTTTCTTTAATGCCTCCCTGGTGACTCACAACCTTCGTTTCTGTGGAATTGGACCATTTTGTGAGTACACATTCCTCTTTGTTGCAATTGGTTCCAACATCTTGTCACGGTGCCCTAATTGTCTTCTTGTAATGTTGAAAAGCATTAGGTGACCGAGGGCCGACTAAGGATCAAGCTCGTTGCTCTTGAGATGATCTGAGTACTTGGTGTCAATTATTTACGAGCCTGTTCTTGATAATCTAGACGTCTGCGCGAGGTTAAATGATCCTGTATACCTGCTAACAGAGCTCTAAATGTCACCTTTCCTACACATATTTTCTCGTTCGTTTAATAGACACTTTGGTTATTGGTACCAACTATTGACTCTTAGATGTTGCTTTCATCCGTGATAGCCTAGGTACTATAATATGGAGATATGCCACCGTAGACTCAATTTGCTATTTGTTGGCCTTTGAGGTTCACACTTACTGCTTGTTGGATATTATAATATTACTCCTGATTCGCTGTAAATTCGTTCACAGTGAGGAACCTACTGCGTGCTAGATGAACGTACTGCGCCTTATATACCCTGAACTTTAATGTTGGCTCGCTAGATACTGTTCAATCTATTAAACCCTATTCATGCTCTACGTTGGTATCAAAGGCACACAAGGTTCTTTAGACTAAAATCCGCCGCACGCCAAGTCCTCTGATATCGAACCAGTAATAATCAAAATAGATACTAGACTTCGAAGCAGCTGGGTGGATTTTAAAACAACTGAGAGTTAATAATAATAACTAACCTAATTTAAACGCGGTCCTAAGTGTATCACAAGCATCGCATGTACAAGCGACAGCTGATTTTTTAATGCATAACGTAAGAGTCGTTACCGCGTATTCTTCCATGAACACTTCGAGCTTGGCATGTGCTTTGAGCTGCCCAGCAGAGCAAGGAAAACCGTTTACGGTGAAGGATGAGCAGAAGCTGTGAATGATAACTATTAGTTATCCAATTTTTACTTAACGAATTTACTTATCAGCTGGATTTACACACTGAACCCGAAATTTAAATCTTTATCAAGTTTACTGGCTTTTGGGTTACAAGTATTAGGAGACAACAATAGTCATTTTGGTCTGAACAAGGTTGCCTCAGGATAGTAGGGTGTTTATGATTGGAGAGCTTTTGACCGTGCTCTAGTGCCAAGGCCGGGCACTATTTATAATTTAACAAGCAGTTTCCAATGCTTGGCACTGTTTCCAAAACGTCCCTCTTCCAAAAGCTAATTACTTTTTTAAAAACTCCCCTTGGAAGTTTGTTTAATTCTTCTACAAGTTTGGACGTGAGGAAGTCATGCGTTGTTCAGTGTAAGGCTTTTTCCAACAATTTGTAACCATTATTTCCAGTCACTTCGGTCGCATCTAGTGAAGAAGCTCATGTAATTGACGTTTACCTCACCCTCCACAATCGTCCTCACTTCGATCATGTCTCCTCTAACTTCTCCAGCGAACATTCGTTGAGTTTGTGAGGTCTGTCTTCTTGCTATTTATTGCGCACCTTTGAAGGGGGAAGTTTGGTGGCTTATTGTCGAATTTTCTCTAATTTAGTGGCGTATTACCTGATATAAGGAGTTCAATTGATAGTTGAGTGTGTCTTGGTGGTTTCTCTTTGAAGGCTTATCATTCAGATACCGACACTAGGCCGAATCTGCCAGGAAGGAAGGTGGCCGATGGCAAGGCGCACTTCACGCTCTTCTCATACATTCACACTCAAACCACTTAGCCGTTTCACGCTAAGGGGTCCGGCTGGACGACCAGGCAACATACTCTGGGTCATGAGTGCGGTTCGAGTCATAAGGGAAGCGCCAAAAATAAAAAATCATCTACTCGCGCCTATATTGCACGCTCTCTCGCTACTTCCACACTCGTGTCTTCTTACTAACGCCTGCTCCATGCCATCCATCCACCCACACAAACTTCAGTCTACGTTCACTCACCTCCGCATTCATCACCCTTTTCACCAATTCCCCACCATCCATCCTCACCATGTGTCCAAACCATCTCAGAAGACGCAAATCTACTCAGTCCTGTTTAGGTTTTAATCATGGCCGTATTTTATTTCGCTGCTGTACACGAGCTCATCGCCCACCCGCGTTCTTCTTGCTCCTGGTACAGGTTCAATTGTCTATTGAATAACTGGGATCATTGCCCTGTTTCTTTCCTGTTGTTCCACTGGACTTAGCAGAGCTAGTCGACTCCGACGGCAGGCAGGGGAACTAGTGAAGTACTCCGTGCACCTGAGATCATGAGTGCGCTGCTGCACATTATTATATACTTGTCTGGCCATGTATCAGTTTGGGTGCAGGGAACGGTCACATGGTGTTCATTGGCAGCTTGAGACGACAGCCAAAGTTTCGGCTTGCCTGCAACGAAAAGCAATCGAAATTTTTAATTATGTCGAAGTGCACTATGTTTACATGTGATGGCACTTCCAAAACGGAAGATTGAATAAACCTCGGCACGGTAAAAAGATTTGATTGACAAAGGACGACAGTATTAAGTGACCGGCTGCCATTGTCTAGCTTGATGGGGCCATATTGTTCATGTACAGGACCAATCAGTCCTACCCAGCTTGGTGTTTCTGACGATGAGGGGTCACTCTATTGACTCTTCAGAGATCAAACCCTTGCTCTACGCCAACCATCGTCTCGTGTCCAAGTGACGGGTCGCCCACGAGAGTGCCTACTTGAGTCTGGCGGGCCTCCTCTGTACCGGCCTCAGCAACAATCCCTCAACTCACTATGTTTTATAGCATCTCCGGTGTCTATGGCCTGGAGTGCGTCGTCGTTGCGGCGTGGACAGGACTGCGCGCCACTCATCCCGCCAGAGCCGCAACATAAACACATGATTTTCCCGGGGACTGTTTACAATGACCCTAATTCTTCTCCTACAAAATGGAGCCCATGTTGGTCCTGGCACTGCTCCTTGTCTCGCATGACGTCATCCCTTCGCGAGTATTGTTGGTGCCATGGAGTGTGGCTGAAGGACATGAACACTGCCAGAAACATTTGCAGTGGTCTCAACTGTTCCAGAACCACACGTGTGGCGATGTACTAACAGTCTCACGACAACAAAGTCCATGTTGATGTCAGCTATTACACCCGCCCCTAAGCCAGTGACCTCGATTACAGGGTGAGATCATCTCTTTACAATGTGCCCTGCTCTCGTACCTCTATTTGCAGGCGGCAGGGCGACAGTCGTTCCCCTCACTGCCCCGGTCGACGGGGCAACAGTCGTCTCCCTCACCACCACTGTCGACTAGGCAACCGTCGCCTCCACACCACCCATGTCGACAGAGCGACCATCGCCCCCTCACCACCCTGTCGTCGACAGGGCGACAACGGCCTCCTGCATGCCTCTGTCGACAGAGCAACAGTCCAACCCTCACCACCCCATTCCCATTGACAGGTCGGCTGTTGCCCTCTCATCGCAGCTGTCGACAAGGCTATTGATGCCGTTCACCACTCCTACAACAGCGCAACAGCTTCCTATTATCGACAGGGTGACAGTCGCCTCTGTCGGCCGAGTACCAATCCTTCCTCGCCGTCGTTCTCGGCATGGCGCTGGACTTAAGCCGCCAGGGTGGCAAGCGCCTCTGTTCACCCTCGTCTACTGGGCGATTGTCCCTCTCCCCGTCTCTTCCGTTCCGACAAGGTGCCAAATTAACCCTCACCGCTCCTGCCGACCGGCCAAAAGTCGCCTCCTACCGTCTCTGACGACAGGGTGACAACTGACCCTACCGCGGTTTTCCACAGGGTATTACAGGCTCCCCCTCATCGACCCAATCAAAAGGACGATCGTTGCCCTATCCGACCCTGTTGACAGCGACTCATCGCCTCTCGACAGGGCAACAGTCGCCCCTCTTATCGACGCAGTAACAGTCACCTCTTCATCGCCTCTCGACAGGGTGACAGTCGCCCTCTTATCGACGCAGTAACGGTCGCCTCTGTCGACAGGGCGACAGTCGCCCTCTTATCGACGCAGTAACAGTCGCCTATTCATCGCCTCTGTCGACTGGGCGACAGTTGCATTCCTATCGATGCAGTAACAGTCGCCTCTGTCGACAGGGCGACAATCGCCCTCTTATCGTCGCAGTAACAGTCGCCTTTCCATCGCCTCTGTCGACAAAACGACATTCGCTCTCTTATCGACGCAGTAACAGTCGCCTCTTCATCGCCTCTGTCGACAAGGCGACAGTCGCCCTCTTATCGACGCAGTAACAGTCGCCTCTTCACCGCCTCTGTCGACAGGGCGACAGTTGCCCTTTTGTCGACGCAGTAACAGTCGCCTCTTCATCGCTTCTTTCACCCTCTTATCGACGCAGTAACAGTCGCCTCTTCATCGCCTCTGTCGACAGGGCGACAGTCGCCCTTTTATCGACGCAGTAACAGTCGCCTCTTCATCGCCTCTGTCGCCCTCTTATCGACGCAGTAACAGTCGCCTCTTCATCGCCTCTGTCGACAGGGCGACAGTCGCCCTTATCGACGCAGTAACAGTCGCCTCTTCACCGCCTCTGTCGATAGACCGACTCACTTCCCGCCTTACTTCGTCTGTCGACAGGAGATAAGTTACCCCTCACCGCCCCAGTCGACTACGTGACAGTAGCTCCCTCAGTGACCGGGTGGCAGTCGCCCTCTCACCTCCTCTGTCGACAGGGCTTCACTTCCTGGCCGTCCTTGTCGACATGGCGTTGATCGCCTTTTGTACCGCCCTGCCGACTAAGTGATAGCCCCCTCCCTACTGCCGTTCCTTACCGCCCTTGTCGACTGAGCGAATCCTCCTTCCCCTCTTACTGCCACTGCCGACTAGGCGATATCGCCTCCGCACCTCCCCCACCTACGCTGCCCCTGTTGGTTGGGCGATAGTCACCTTCATCCTCCCCTCGCTCTCCATTTTATGACCTCTGCCGACTGGGTGTTAGTATGCTCCTCCCCACCTTACAACTTATGTCGACAGGGCGCTTGTTCCCCCCCCCCCCTTCCCCCGCTCGCTTCCTTACAAACTTTGTCGACTGGGCGATAGTGCCCTCCCCCCCTCCCCTTTGCTACCTTACAATCTTTCGACTGGGCAGTAGTACCCACCTTACAATCTCTGTCAACTGGGCGATAGCACCCCCCACCGCGCCTGTCGACTGGGCGCTAGTTGTCCCCCCCCACCGCTCATGTTTAGCCAACACCGGAGTTATTGAATGGCTGCCGCTACTGAAGCCTCGATACTAATTTGCTTTTTAATTACCTACTCAATGAGGACCGGACGCTGCATTGGTTGAATAACTGAGAAAATGACGGGGGCAAGCAATTGCAAAAGCTGGCTCAGCAACCTGCGAGTGGCAGCGCTGGAGACCGTGAAACAAACTCGCAGTATTGATAGACTGAATACATTGTTTAGTGACGTAGAAGACGGAAAGCTCGCGCTTCCTTCAGTAGGCTATTGAAATGAATGGAACCTGAAAGATGAAGGCGGCACTCATCGGAACCATATCGTTGATGTGATGATTGTTATAAGACCAATTTATTGTCACTGTGACACACTGTTCTTGCGTGTACTCATCGGTGTGTGACGGGAAGTCGTGGTGTGGTGCTTCATTGCAAACACTCATATTGTCGCAGCCTTTTTTATGTGACTAAATGTATCCAATTAGTACATTAGTTACACCGTCCGTGACTGTTATTGATCATGTTATCAGATTGTTGAAAGTGAGGCATTGTTCAGGAATCAATGTGCTGGCATATTCATCCCGGTCGGTCAAGGTCAGACTCCTGACGACCTGGTCATCATTTATGAGACATCATATTTGTAGGCAATTGATATGAGCCTAGCCGTGTTGTGAGGGTGATTGTTCTATCTGGACGATTTGTGAAACATGCACGAGATAAATAATTCTTCAACATGGAACTACGTTGTACTGTCTCTACTCATTACACTTACAGGATTGACCGGAGGCTCTATCTTTGTTACGACTTCTTTCTCGTAGAACTCTTGCATGATTAGTTGCACCATAGCTACATGATATTACAATTTTTTACTTCCTCACCATAAATTGAATCTGTTGTTTACCAAAATAAGTGTTCGAGAACGAAGTTGAGCTGGCCGTACGCTGTATTGATGTTTTAATTGCTTCTTGAAAGCTCGTAAGCCAAACGACCTTTCTTCCACCAGGTGCTTTTCAAGGCCGGTACATTTTTGCACACCAGCTAAAGATGGACTTATAGAGTGGTCAGCATGAACACCTTCAGACGTGATTCGTTCTAAATATCGAACACATGAATTGGACAAAAATTGCTTACCATCATTGGTAATATTGTTGTTTTAATGCCACTGAAGTGGCATTGTATCCGAACAAGTTCAAAGTTTGCAAAACCCGTCTAACTCACGAGGTCCGTTTCCGTCGAATCTGCAATACAGTTGCATTTAGTTCGGAGCAAGGACATTATGTGTGGGCCAGTTAATTCAGCTCGCAAATTAATGGAAGTGATCTATAACAAATATAAGCCGAGAACTGAAGGAATTTAGCAAAGTTTTAGCATCCAAACATTATGTAAAGTTTTCAGGTTATAGAGACCATAGTTGTTTTACATGCAACCCAACAAAGCGATATGCCCGCTTCCTGAGCAAAGAAGCACAGGCTGGGCATATTTCATATTATTCTATGCTGCTCCTTCCCTGTTCCTTGCTCTTTGAAGCATCGTGTCTATTCTGGAGTACTGCTTGAAGCGTATCTCCTCCCCCAAACTGTCGGCAGCCCGTCCTTCCATCTCCTTCCATTGCGTTAGTGCTCCCTCGCCAATATTTCCTGCGGCCGAGAGCCTTCCCTATAAAGCGGGCTTCTCTTCACTGAGTTATTTGAGGCCTTCCCTCTCGAGAGAGAGTGGGGCCTCAGTCTCATGATCGCATGAGGGCCCAGGCAGGCCGAGCGTCTAAAGAAGCGGTGTCTCGAGAAGGCTCATACCGAACCAGTCTTGGCAGGGCTGGTCAGCGTCTTGCTAATATCCAGGATAAGTAAGTCTCCTGCAACTGTTAATGCTCTGTTAGAAGCATGGACACGGTAGTCTTTATAAATGAGCTGTGTAGATTCATGTAGGAACTGAGACTATCTGCTTTATCTGACTTGCATCTCATGATCATCAAACTACGCCAACCTCACATGAGGTGGTAGTCTTCACTTGGAGCGTCTCACCGGGGTGGGAAGTGACGGGGCTGTGCCTATCTCCTTTTGCAAATTCATTTTGTTTCGAATGACCTCCCCTCCCCCGTACCGACACACTCTTTTCCTCATCCTCTTTCCCCCCCCCTTTAAAAATTCTCTGTGCTCCACCGATTTAGTGAGACTTCCTTCTCAGAAGACCCCAACTTGTCCAGGCCCATTCGTCAACCTATCTCGAGTCTTCTCTGCCCTAGACCACCTCCAGGTAATGGCATTTCTCGCAAAGCACAACAACTTTTGGAATATTGTAAATTCGCAAATGATTCCTACTAACGGCCCGCAAAAGCCAGACGGCGAGGGAATCTTATCAGAATTTATGTGGCGAAAAGTTATCCAATTTAGCGAAGAGAACACAAGCAGAAAGCATCAGCTACAAATGAGCTGCCGCGGCGGCCGCCGAGGAAATGGAAATTGACGTTGGAAAATGGGATTTGGCGCGCACGAGTCAGAGGCAAAAAAATTACTGACGCGGCAAGATTTGGGAACATGGATTTTCTAGAGTGGATTCACTGGATTGCTGTTTAGGCCTAATACTCAGACAGAAGTTATGGAGAAAGAAATGGGTCGGTGTGTAAGAAGCTGCTTTGCAGCAAACAAGTTTTGGCTCACCTTTTAGCTGCATTACAAATACTCGGATTTTTATTTGTCATTCACATTTTGTTCATGCCAATGACGAAGTTAAGTGCCAGTTTTGTCTATGTAAAGATTGCGCATCGCCGTCCTACGGATGGCCAATGAGAACACTTGTTTCACGTCTGATTGCCAGGCCGTGGAATTCGCGGGATTGCGCCTCTTTAACTTCTCTGTCGTGTCAAGATGCTGTGGTATCAGCCCGTCCTATGATGGCTGCAGCGTGCAGCCGCAAGAGACAAATTGTGCTAGTCTACCTGTCTTTGAGCTGCACTTGATCATTGGCCGTGTCAGCGATCGAAGCTTGAACACAGTGCTTGTTGATCTTGCGTGTACACGGTGTTATAATACGACTGGTACAAACTTTGAAAGTTTCGTAGAAATACACGAATAAACACTTTCATGAGTACTAAAAACTCTAAACTACCTTGTTTTCCAGGTACTGAGGGGTCAAATTTCTACTTACAACATAGATTGTAAGTGAAATATAACATTTATACCTGCCAACATGTTTTTTTTTTGAGAGCTAATGAATCCGTTCACTCTGTGGTATAGCGTAGGCTACATGGCTCGTCAGTCAAATGGAGACATGGCTGATATGCATCTGGCATATGGTGCGGCCGATGGTAATGCGAGACGGGCTGCTAGAGACAAGTGAGTTGAAAGTTGTCACCTCAGTGTCCGGATAACTAGGTAGTAAAAATATTTTGGCACTCATCAACAATTGTCTATTTTGGGTGCTTCTACCTACTGTCAATTTTTTTTTTCAGCACCCTGAATATAATAGCAAATGTCTTTATCATATAAGTAGTCGTGTTGAAGAAGACTGAATAAGAAGCGACTGTGTCCTTGATAAATTTGGTTTCTTTATGTCAGTGTGTTTGCACAACTAGATGAAATATTTTACTTTGACTGCTAGCCCGGCTCATGAAGGTGCAAGATTAATGGCCTTGCCACTGAGCGGTTCGGCATCACTGGCCCGGCCACGGTCAGAGTGCCGGCTCTGAGAACACAGAATTGGTGAGCCGATCTTGGAACGCCATGACCTCGTGGATTTACGAAACGCCGATCTCGACTTATTAATGTAGATATAAGCGACAAGGCGATACAGTCAACATTTGACAATGATCAAGACAGACTGGTATTTGGAATATATTATCTTGGAAATCAATTATTGTTACGTTTCTACAGATTTTTTTTTACGAGTCGAGCGGGAAACTAAAGCATCAAATCGCTATTTATGAGTAACAACGAATCATATGTGTAAAATATTTTGAGCTACATATCTTCATAATCCCTGTACAATTTGAATGTGACTGTAAACTGCCAATATTTCGTGGTGGTGGCGGCTTTTCAAAACAACGTTATTCTGAATGAGGCCAACAACATGCGCTCTCGGAGCGCTCAAAACAACGTTCCTCTGAATGAGGCCAACAACATGCGCTCTCGGAGCGCTCAAAACAACGTTCCTCTTAATGAGGCCAACAACATACGCTCTCGGAACGCTCAAAACAACGTTCCTCTTAATGAGGCCAACAACATACGCTCTCGGAGCGGTCAAAACAACGTTCCATAAATGAGGCCAACAACATGCTCTCTCGGAGCGCTGAAAACAACGTTCCTCCTAATGAGGCCAACAACATGCGCTCTTGGAGCGCTTAAAACAACGTTGCTATTAACGAGGCCAACAATATGCGCTCTTGGAGCGCGCAAAATAACGTTCCTCTTAATGAGGCCAACAACATGCGCTCTTGGAGCCCTCAAACTTGCTATGGAACAATGAATGATTGCTAGCCTGACTTACATGTACGATTTGTGGATCATCTCTCGAGCAAATTTTCGAAACATTACCGTTTTCAAGATTCGGGAAAAGCATAAGATTTCCGGGTCCATCAAAGTACAAAACAAAAGATTTCTGAATGTCACTCATTGAGACTCTTTTCAGAATTGCTGAAATATCGCGAAGTCAACTAATGCAGCCTAATACCAACATAGTTGGCTAAAATTCCATCATTGCCAACCCAGCACCGTAGCGATACTAGTCAATCCGAACAGGACTGCAAAGCCATTAGCCCAGCACATGTGCATATGTCGGCACCCCATGGCTGACCACCCGTTCTGGTTGCCAAACTTGCTTGCTCAAAAGCGGCCACATTCTCTGACTATTTTTCCTCGAGGAAAGCCTGGAGATCTCCGGGATACTATTTTTTGACCCAAGAAACTTGCACTGATTGCTAATTGCAAAGGTGATATGTTTGCAGACTTTGGTCTGGCCGATATTAATTAAATTTGAGAGTTGGAAGCTTCACTAAGTTTACTACTCGGGTCTGGCCCCATTCGCAGTCGCAGGATACGTGTATCGTATCCGCAAACTTGTGCTGCTTCCTAAAGATTACGGTCCATTAGTTAATGAGACTTGAAATCAAATTTAGATTAATATTGTTCCGAATAAGTGTAATGCGGCTTCTAGTCATCGTGGTGTTAGACAATCGCGTCAGGCTCAAACATGTTGAATCTCTGCCACCGAATGAATGCTTTTATCTGCGCCAATTGTCGCACCAATATCAGCCAAGCTGGTGGGCTCAACGACTTTGCTGTCGTTGATGTCCTAAAACGAGTCAGTACTTGAGATGTAGTGCATTAAAAGGTATTTTATAACATGTTTTTTATAATAAAAATATGAGAAAAAAAACATTTATTCCTCATAATTGTGATTTGAAATATGTTTCGAATGTATGATATCACTGCAGTGTATTAATTAATTTTAAATACACAAATGACTATTCAGAACTCGCTTGTTCCCATGTTGTGACTTGTTTGTTGTCAAATGAGGATCCTCTTCGAGGGTTACGGGCACGAAGGAAAGCAATAGTCCAATCAGCCTTTTTTGTTCACCGTATCACGCAATGGAATCTTTATCTTCTTTTCTCTGACTGGTGGCCTATGATCACTTTCATTGACTCGTGGACCGCCCACTGCTAGTATATTAGCGGCATCACTGTCCGTGATCACCAGCAGCGACTGATCAGATCCATGTTGGCCAGAGATGATCGATAAGTAACTATTCTAACCATCAACCTCAGCTCGAGCTTGCGTGCAATTGATTGTGGCACCCATCGAGCCCTACTGTCTATTGCTTGACCTCGACTCCGTCTTACTTCAAGATAACTGAAATATTTTTCCAAGTCGGTCAATATATTTCAAATAGTGAAGTTCGAGAGGTAATCTGCACTCGTCAACTGCTAAACGCAATGAAGCGAGGGTGGCTACTTGTGAGTCAAGCTACTCGTTCACCTACTGGTCTCATGACCCTCACCCGGCCATTCAGCAAGGTAGGATGAACGCAAGATTCTTCCTCTGATTCATCATTCTAATGATGAATACCAATAAAGGTAGATATTGCAGATACTTTAAAATCTCTGGTCGAACTCATATGACTTGTGACTGACTGCCAATGACGCAATGAGTGAAAATATACATTTTGATAAAAGACACAGATACAGACACCAGCATGAAATCTTCAGAAAGTGGGAACGCGGCCGGCGGCAAGGCGCACCTCACACTCCTCTCATACAATCACACAACTCAGCCCTCCTGCGCTAAATGGTCCGGCCGGAATACCCCGCAACACACACTCACGGTCATGAGGGCGCGCCGAGGTCAGTGTCGGCAGCTTGGCCCGGCAGTGTGATTGGTTTACCTCTGCCGCGTCATGGTGACCGGCCACCTCCTCCACCTACGACCATCCCGTTCCTCAACAAGATGCCAAGAGCGGGAAAGTACGTCAGGGCAGCGTCAAGAAAGCATCCATCCACAACCACTCACGCTCATTCTATGCACGCTCTCTCGATACCTCTACACGCGAGTCTCTCCTTCCTAACGCCTGCTTCACACCGTCCATCAACCCTAACTTCGGTCTACCTCTAGGCCTACCTTCACCCACCTCTGCCTTCATTACCCTTCACTCACCTCTGCCTTCATTACCCTTCACTCACCTCTGCCTTCATTACTCTTCACTCACCTCTGCCTTCATTACCCTTCACTCACCTCTGCCTTCATTACCCTTCACTCACCTCTGCCTTCATTGCCCTTCACTCACCTCTGCCTTCATTACCCTTCACTCACCTCTGCCTTCATTACCCTTCACTCACCTCTGACTTCATTACCCTTCACTCACCTCTGACTTCATTACCCTTCACTCACCTCTGCCTTCATTACACTTCACTCACCTCTGCCTTCATTACCCTTCACTCACCTCTGCCTTCATTACCCTTCACTCACCTCTGCCTTCATTACCCTTCACTCACCTCTGCCTTCATTACCCTT
>SDVV010005926.1:0-18832 GCA_016164225.1 Gammarus roeselii | reverse complement strand
CTCCCCATCGGCCCCCTGGTTTGCGCCAGGGGCCTAGGGGGCTCACTCTTGCTGACCTATTAGCTGGCTATAGCGATTTTACTTTAAATTTTACACGACCTCAAATGTTTAGTCAAAGCAAACGTGCGGTTTAAGGTCCCAGCACAAACTAGGGACCAATCTGTGCTATAGCGGGGGTTCTCAGTTATTATGTGGCACGGGAGCGTTAGGACACAAATTCCCTCTGTCTCTTGAGTTGGTTTAGCAATAGTAATCATTACGAAGTTACTTATAATGAAATTATGGGTGATAATTACCAATTACTATTAACAGCGACATTCAATTATTGTTACTAGTAAGAAAATTATTAGTAATAATAACTTGAATTGTGATGAGAGATGTGTCATGCTCCTTCCCTATATACCTGCAATTATAGTCTCGATGGCTCCTGGGAAAGTCGTGTCAATCTCACGTTAAACAATTCTCGTAGCCCAGTACTTGTCAATCACGTTTTAAAACGCATTCACGGATTCATAGCCAACTGCCGAACCTGGTAACTTGTTCCAAATCCGCGAGATTGCGATCAGGAAAAGTGTTGCGCTATAGTCGTAGCTAAACGTTTCGTCCCGTTTCGGGCGTTCAAATATTTTGGTCAATGTCGAAGGGGAAGACAGGGCTCACGTTGTTGAATCCCTTCATGTATTTGAAAGTTTCAATGAGCTGGCCTCTCAGCCTTCGTCATCGAGGGTGATGAGGCCAAGCTCTTTGAGGCTATCTTCTTAGCTGTAGTGCCGTAGCTGCGGGATGAGCTTAGTAGTACAATGCTGGATACGTTCCAGGTTGGCTATGTCCCTCTTCATGTGTGTAGACCAGAATTATACTGCATGCTCGTGGTGGAAACGGACGACTGACGTGTACAACGGCAATACTATGTCCTTTGTTTTGCAGAGCAAGTTACGGGAGATGAAATCAAGGTTACGGTTAGCTTTCTTGGAACTTTATTCTATCTGAGAGTCCAATTTCAAATATTTCGAGATTTGGACGCCCAAGTCTCTTGTAAACAATTGCAAGATCGCTTCCTGTCATCGTGTGGTAGAAGTTGGCATTACAACACCCCATGTGCATAACTGTATATTTTGCAACATTGAAGAGCAGCAGTCCCTCGTCCGACCATGGGACGAGTTTTTCAAGATCTTGTTGGATCTCAACTCTGTCTCTCTCCCTCCATGCCGCATGGCAAAACTTCGTTCGTCGTCAAATTTCGATCCCCTAAACAGAAGCCCCGCATCCATGTGGCTTACATAGGTGGGAAAGAGAATAGGACCCAGGAAGCTGCCCAGAGGCCCCCCACAGGTAACAGGAGCCCACTCAGAAATAGCCTGGCTGATGATGACTCTTTGCTTGCGACCTGTTAGCCAGGGGCGCAGCCAGCGAAGTACGTTGCCACCAATGCTGACCTCTGAGTCTCTTGTGCGGCACCTTGTCGAAGGGTTTTCGGAAGTCTAGGTAGATGACATCCACTGCCTTGCGGCGATCGTAAAAGTTGATCACCTTGTTGCAAAAATATCGCAAATTTGTCCGATAACTCCTATGGGGTGGAAGCCGTGCTGAGTGTCATGAATGAGTCCGTAGTCTTCCAGATGATCGACGAGATGATTTCGTATCAATCGCTGAATGGTTTTGCACACAATCGACGTCAAGATAATCGGTCGATAATTGCTGACCGATTGACCGTCAACTTTTCTGATGATTACAGTGAAACTAGCGACTCTCCGGTCATCGGAAACCTTGCCACTCGTCATCGATAAGTTGAAGATTTGGGCCAGGGAATCCGTCATATGTTCTAGTTTCTTCGAGAACTTTTGGATAATGTCCATCAGGACCAATCAATTTGTAAATGTTCAGTACTTATACTTGTTTAGCAGTTTCCTCTCTTGTGAACAAGTGTCAATGAGGGTCAATTTCCCAGCGTAAACTGTATTGTGTTCATAGCCGGGGCCCTCAACTGTGAACACGGAGCAGGAGAAGCTATTCAAGACACTGTCCATGTCCTAAGGTGACGTTCTGAGGACACCATCTTCATCCACTAGCGGCCCAACTAAGTTTCTAGCAATTCTACGCTCGTTGACATAGCGGTAGAAATTCTTAGGGTTCTCCTTGGCGCTATTAGCAATGTTTCTGTCTTTCGTGAGTTAGGAGGATTGGACTAGCCTAGTGACTGTCCTCAACGCCAGGCAATGCAGTTCTACTGTCTCTTTGGTGTTGTCCCTCTTTCGTGGCGCATTTAATTGATCGGTACGATTTATGACCCTTGCAACTTCGACGATCCACTAAAAGAGCCTGATCCTTTGAGTGAGATCAATTGTCCTCAATAGTATACATCTGTCGCTGGCCTCACGGACTCTCATTGTGGATGCCGCAGCAAGCTTCCACCGTACCTTTTCTGAGTCGTTCGATTAAATATAGCGCACTTAGTTGCGCTCTCATCCCCTGGAAGTCTGCTCGCGCAAAATTGGGTGGCGTACAGCTCCCTTGGGGGCATGGATGAGGCACTTTGATTGTGAATTACACCATCTTGTGTTCAGCACCTCCCAGTTTGGTGCCAATTAGGATGTTATCGACCAAGTGCTTCTCAGTTTTCATGACTAGGTCCAGTATGTTGTTCCCCCTGGTCGGTTCGTGAGTATGCAGGGTGAAGTTAGGCTCGCCCAGTCAATATACGTTAGATTGAAGTCACCGAAGATTATAGTCTCGTGATTCCTCTGAATATTTCTTTCAGCTTATAATAAAGCTGGGCATCTTGTTCCGCAAGGGTGTGACTGTTGCGGTACACCGATGCCAGCTTTAATGTCACAAGGGCCAATTTCATTTCTGCTGTGAGTATTTCGCAAGAAACTATGGCGAACGTTACTCTGATAAATGGATGCAGTATCTCCTTTATGTACAGCGCGGATTTGATTTGATTTGATCCTCAGTTCCGCCAGAGCCTCAACGCAAGTCATAATAGGCTCCCCCGTAGAGCTCGATGATCATGCATTCCATTAGGTTCGCACGCCTCAGTGTGCGAGAAAAGAAGACATCGCTTTCAAAGTTGGATGATTTTTTTTTGCAATGCTTAGACAGAAAGGACCTCCGCTTCCAATCATTTAAAACTTCAAGAGTAATATGTAGGCCCGCTAGTGTGCACAGGTATCATCGTTGGGTTTACTGATACACGGACAAACGGACAAAGTCAGTTCTGACAGCAACGCAACACATTGTTTACAGCTACGCGGTCTAGTTAAGTAGAGGTACAATTTAGTTATTCAGGTAAGATAAACACTCGGACAAAACGAATCCTCGCCTCCAACCACTCAGAACTCCAAGAGTATTATGCATGCGCGCCAGTGCCCACAGATAGTATCGTCAAAATTGGTACAAGGTCTATGGCTTTACGGATTAGATCAACTCCAACCACAGCGCGTCACAGGGCTCATAGCTACGCAGGCCAGGTCAACCCCAGAATCTACATATGGTCCGTGCACGCGCGAGCGAGCACTGACTGGAGACAAAAAACACCTATTCACAAAATTACAAACAGAAACTCCGACACACATTTACTTGCATTATATATTATACATGACAAAATTGTGGATCGTGAAGAAAGTAAGGGCAGGTTCATCACGGGAAGAAAAACTGCACGGATTATTGATTTCACACTTATTGTTCAAGAGGATAGGGTGGGGGGAGGGGCAGTGGTCCCTTGGGTCTCAATAGAGCCCGACAAATGCCGAAAGGTAACCCAAGTCCCCC
Source organism: Gammarus roeselii (assembly GCA_016164225.1). Taxonomy (NCBI): domain Eukaryota; kingdom Metazoa; phylum Arthropoda; class Malacostraca; order Amphipoda; family Gammaridae; genus Gammarus; species Gammarus roeselii. The sequence continues at coordinate 15,061 of SDVV010005926.1, read as the reverse complement.
GGGTCTTCCCGAGCTCCCCGGGTCCCTCGAGACCCCTTATCTCAGCTCATCTCGCCTTGTCTCGAATCATTTCGGCCAGTCTCGGTTCTTCGCGACCAACTTGACTCGCCTCAACATCTTTCGGCTAATCTCGATGCACCTCGACTAGCCTCGACGCGGCTCTCCCCTCTGCGCTAGTGATCATGTGAACTGTTATAACAAACAATTTCACTCGTGCATTTTAGGGTAGGAATGGGGTGGCAGAGGTGTCTCGGGTCCCAACAGAGCCCGACGAATCTCGGAGGGTAACACAAATCCCCCGGGTCCCCCAAACTCCCCGGGTCCCCCAAGCTCCCCAGGTCCCCTCGTCTCAGCTCATCTCGGTTTTTCTCGAATCATTTCGGCCAGTCTCGGCTCGTCGCGACCAGCCCGACTCGCCTTAACATGTTTCGACTAATCTCGACGCACCTTGACCAGCCTCGACGCGACCCTCGCCCTCTGTGCCAGTAATCCTCTGACTGAAAAAGGGAATTGTTCTACTTTAGCATTCCACGTATATTCATTTTTATGTGTAAAGGTTTTACAGCGTGGGGAGAGGGAAGCAGGGGTCTTAGGGTTCAGAGGGGAATCAAGTAGGTCCCAAAGTTTCTCAAGAGGGTCTCAAGGGTGTTCCAAAGGGCCCTGGAAGGGTCCAAGTGGGTTCCCCCAAATCCTCCTGGTCTTCCAAGTCCCCCGAGTTCCCGAAACCCCCGGGTCCCTCGAGTCCCGCGGGTTCCACGAGTGTATACCCACTATTCCCAGGTCATCTAATCTCAACCAACCAACCTCGGTTCGTCTCGACTCGTCGTTTCGCCAGTCGACTCGTCTCCACTCGCCTCAAACTGCCTTGACTCGTCTCGTCCCCTCCACGCACAGTGCTATTCAAGACTTCCACTCTCTGAGATCAACATCAACATTATTACACCATTTAGCCGCCAAAACGCCTAGCTGTGCTCGGATATTTATCAGTCGTTTGGGAGAGAGCTAATTCTCCCACTGTAGGTTGGACTAGACTAACTAACACACCGCATAGTCCACCTAGGGCCCTTGCGGGCGTCTAACGGTACATAATTATCTAAGTAATCGAAAATTTATCACAATGAAAAAAGGGCACAGATAAATAATAGAGCCCACGAAACAAAAAAATATTAAATGCAAAATTAAAGTGTTGATGATCTATAAAATTAATAATTATTAATCATCCATCCACCTCATCTCAGCACAGACCCGCCCCTTCGTTTACTGGGGCGGGTGTTTGTCCACGCTGAACATTTGTAACCTGGTAGCATTATCTCTTTTACCAGGTTTCTACTCTGTATATCGATCGATTTTCCTGACTCTGTTGTGTTATTTTTTGCGACCTCTCTTGTATTCTTTAATTGTTTGGGCTGCATTAAGACAAATTGCATGAAAAATCGCCTGCAAATAAGTGTGAAAGCTGATAATGATAAGTGATAATAAGTGTAAATATGCGCGCGCGTGCGAAAAAGAGAGTGCAAAAATTCCTCGGACGATGTTTGAGGATGCCGCCTTGCCTGGAGGCCTGTTCGGTTTGCTCCACCAGGACGAGCAGGTACTTTTATGGGACTTCAAGGAGCAGGACATGGGGAACCTCGTCAGCCGCTTCTGCGAGCTGGATATCAGGCTCGTCGAGGTCCTGGAGATCTTCCAGGGCCTGACAAGGAGGGACGACGTCGGCAAAGAGGGCTGGATCTTTTCGGCAAAGGTCTTTGTCCTCGAGGAGCCGCTGCGCACTGTCGTAAGATAGTGTTGGGTGATGCGAGAAGATATTGGGAGGACCTGTGTGTCGGCTGTGGAGATTATAGCTGAGGTGGTTAATGTCTAAGAGGACGTTGTTAGTAAGCGTAATCTTGAGTGTTTCGCCGCAAACTTCAGTCGAAATTTACGTTTTGATATGAATAAGGCTAGTAAGAGCCTGTCGGAACAGACGAGGAAGCTGGTGAAGGTTAACGAGTTGGAAGTCCATGCTTTACAGCTGGATGGAGAGGCATCCCGTAAGATGACTGACCGAGGAGCCTTGGTGGTTTCTTCCAACAGTTACGTCTCGGGTAAAAGTCTGCAACGGCAGCACGCATCCACCCCTAAACCCATTTCAGGACAAAAGGTACAGGATGTGAGCTCGCAAGTCGCTTCTACCGCTAAACCAAATCCGGAAAACCTACTTCCCTGTCAGGCCAAGAGGTCATCGGCTGCCCGGAAATCGAAAACCGGGACTAAGCCGATGCCTCGGACCATGACATCCGCGGAACAAAACCGCACCCAACCTCGACGGGGCGGCGTTGATTCGGCTGGATATCAGCAGGTTCAGATCCGGTTCACCTAAGCAAACCAGCCCGCGTTTGTGATGCCAACGAGGAAAACCTTTGAGAAGTTCACTGACCAGGACGGCGAAATTGACACACTCGTCCTAAGCGAAATTGAGACACTCGTCCTAGGTTCATAGGTGATGGGCAAAGAGACGAGTTATTTGCAATTTGCAATCCCGGTGCCACGCTAGAGAAGATCAGAGGTGCCCTTGCGGAGGTTGAGGTTTCTAACCGGAAAACACTCATAATCTGCCATGTAGGTACCAATGATTTTATGAGGACAAGGTCGGAAGATCTACTAGCCAAGTATAGGCGGCTGATTTCTTACCTAAAGACAAAAAATATTCGAGTAGTCATCACATCCATCTTACCGCGAATAAATGTTGATGACTCCCCAATGGAGAAGTCGAAGACCGAGACACGCACCGTCTAAAGATCTTCTGCTGTAGAGCGCAGTCCTATGCCCCTAAATTCGACTATCTTAGAGGACTTGCGACCTTGTATTTGTTTGGTATCATTGACATCGACGAAACATGGCTCGATCCCCAGAGTAGAAACCTGGCAGCAGAGATAATGCTACCAGGCTTCAAAATGTTCAGCGTAGACAAACTCACCCCATGGTATCGAGGGGGCGGGTCCATGCTGTACATAAGGAAGATAATGCATCCATTTATTAGAGCAACGCTCGCTACAATTTCTTGCGAAATATTGAACGCATAAATCAAAGTGGCCCATGCGACATTGAAGCTTGCATTGGTGTACCGCAACAGTCACACCTTTGCGGAACAAGATGCCCAGCTCTATGGGAAGCTGATAGAGATAGTCTCAAATAATCACGAGACTGTCATCTTCGTGATGATAGTCTCGTGATTATTTCAAGAGAAAACTAACGGAGTTTATCTTCGACAATGGCATGACCCAGTATGTTTGTGAACCAACCCGGAGGAACAACATAGTGGACTTAGTCATGTCGACCGAGAAACGCATGGTTGGCAACACCCTAATGGGGACAAACTGGGAGGTGCTGAGCGCAACGCGGTGGAATTCACCATCAAAGTGCCCCGTCCAGCCCTCCAAGGAGCTGTACGCCGCCCCAATTTTGCGTGAGCAGATTTCCATGGGAGGTGAGAATAATTAAGTCGGCCTAATTTAATCGAACAACTCGGAGAAGGTACGGAGGACGCTTGCCGCCTATTCCTCAATGAGAGGGTTCTCAAGGCCAGCGACCGATGTATACCCTTGAGGACAGTTGATCCCGCTCGAATGATCAGGCCCCTTTGGTGAAGCGGCGAAGTTGCTAGAGCCTTAAATTGCCGCGATCAACTAAATGCGCAACGAGGGACAACACTGCAGAAGTGGCAGAACTGCATCGCCTGGCGTACAGGAGAGCCACTAGGATCCTCTAAGCGTACGCCAAAGAGAACCCTAAGGATTTCTATCGCTAGGGACTCAGTTGGCCCGCTGATGGATGAAGATGGTATCCTCAGGACGTAACCTGAGGACGTGGCCAGCGTGCAGAATAGCTTCTTCTCCTCAGTGTTCACAGTTGAGAGCCCAGCTACAAACGAAATGATGTTTACGCTGGGGAAGCCAGCCTCAACGACATTGTTTTCACGAGAGAGGAAGTTGTCAAACAACTTGAGGAATAAGACATTTCCAAATCGATTGGTCCCGATGTACACCACCTCAGAGTTCTTAAGGAAACTCGAGAACTGTTGGCGGATTCCCTGACCCACATCATCAACTTACCGATGACGAGTGGCGAGGTCCCCGAAGACTGAAGAGCTGCTAATGTCACGGCAATCTTCAAGAAAAGTGACTGGCAATCGCCCAGCAACTGTAAACCAATCAGCTTGACGTTGCTCGTGTGAAAAACCATCGAGCGATTGATACGAAATCGTCTCGTCGGTCATTTGGAAGACAACAGACACATTCATGACACTCAACATGGCTTCCGCCGCATGAGGAGCTGTCAGACGGTCAACGAGGAGATCAACGTGTACGACAGCCGCAATGCAGTGGATGTCATCTACCTAGACTTCCGACAAGCCTTCGACAAGGTGCTGCACTGGAAACTGTTATACAAAGTCTCTGAGCTCGGTATCGATGCCAACGTACTTCGCTGGCTGCGCGCTTGGCTAACAGGGCCCAAGTAAAGAGTCAGCATCGGCCAGTCTTGGTCTGAGTGGGCCCCGTTACCTCTGGAGTGCCCTCGGGCAGCGTCCTGGGTCATTTCCTCTTCTACATCTATGTGAACGGCATGGATGCGGGTCTTCTGTCCAAGGTATCGAAATTTGCCAACGACACTAAGCTCTGCCATGTAGCATGGAGGGAAAGAGACAGAGTTGAGATTCAACAAGATCTCTAAAAACTCGTCCAATGGTCGGAAGCGTGGCAGATGCCCTTCAAGGTTGCAAAATGTACTGTTATGCACATGGGGTGTCGCAATGCCAACTTCAACCACACAATGGCAGAAAACGTTCCTGCAACTCTTGACTGACAGAGAAACTTAGGTGTCCTAATTTCGAACGATTTGAAATGTGACCCGCAGGTGAAAGAAAGTTACTAGATAGCTAACCGGATCCTTGGTTTTGTCTTCCGTAACTTCCTCTGTATAATAAAGGACACAGTACTTCCGTTGTACACGTCCCTCGTCCGTCCCCACCTCGAGCATGCAGTCCAATTCTGGTTTCCACACATGAAAAGGGTCATAGCCAAACTGGAACGAATCCAGCGTCGTGCAGCTCCATTGCTAGCTCATCCCACAGCTACGCCACCACAGCTACGAGGATAGGCTTAAAGAGCTTGACCTCATCGGTCTCGAGCAACGAAGACTGAGGGGCCAGCTCATTGAAACCTTCAAATACCTGAAGGGATTCAACAACGTGAGCCCTGTCGGCCTTTTTGACAGGGACCACAACATTCGTACCAGAAACAACGCGACGAAACATGTAGAAAAACATTTCGCAACGACTAGAGCGCAACACTTTTTCCTGATCGTAATCTCACGGATTTGGAACAACTCATCAGCTGCGGGAGTTGGCTCTGAATCCGTAAATGTGTTCAAAAAGCGCGCTAGACAAGGACTGGGCTACGGGAATCGTTCAGCGTGAGAACGACACGAGTTTCCCAGGAGCTGTCGATACTATCAGTATTGGATATGGGAAACGTGCACGACACGGTTCCTTAATAATTTCATTAGTATTAGCAGAATATGCACTGTCGCTGGTAATAGTAACTGTTAATTACCACTGATCATTTCATTATCAGTAACAATTTGATGATTGCTATTGCTAACCAACTCAAGCGACTGAAAAACTTCATAACAGTAAGTAACACATTTCATTATTAACGTTGCAATCAGACTTATAATACGTCATAGCAAGTGCAGACAGACAGGCAAGACTGCATCTCGGTACGATCATTCGTACCGGAATACTCCGGGTTAGAGGTGTTACGGCGACTCGCATCCACCCCTAAACCTACGTCAGGGCCACCGGTACTGGGTGTGAGCCCGCAACGGTACTCGCAATCACCCATCTCGCTAGCCTACGAAGCCATCTGCTGTTCTGACAGGACTAGCAGAGGCAGGGACTATGGAATCCTGAGAATCGAAACCGCTTGGAAGGAGAGCCTTGCTCAACTCGATGAGGCGGTAAAGACTCAGATGGATACCATATACTTTACTCATTATTTATATTATGCTTGTGTGGTAAGATTACCACTTATTGTCTACTAGGTGGATCTGTCGGCGACTCAGCGATTACCGGTGAGTCGAGACGCAGCACTCACCGTCACACCCTTTGGTATACGAAAATCGAACCCGCACCGAGAAAAAAGCTTTTGCTCAACTCTACGGTGCGGCGTATATTCGAATGGTTGAGGCAATGAGTATCTTCCGATAGAGGGATTAGGCTGGCATTATGGTATTTTTCTTTTTCCTTCTATGTCCTCCCCGTCGGGAGAGAAGACGAAGAAGAAAAAATTGAAGAGATGGACAAATAAAAACCTTGAAATGCGGATGAAGGACAGCCGGCGACTCAGCGGCGATTGCCGAAGAGACGCAACGGCAGCATGATATACGAAAATCGAATCCCCACCAGGAGGAGAGCTTTGCTCAACTCTGCGGTAGGGTATAGGTTCGACGATATCCTCCAAAGTGAAGTCTAAGTATCTTCTACGAAACGACCTTGCCGACCCAATGATATACTCTCTTTTTTTCTCTTCTTCCCTTCCTGCGTGGGAGAGAGAAATAAAAAATAAAAGATAGCTAGTAAATCGCGCGTCACACTGTGTGGGTGAAAATCTGCCAGCGACTCAGCGGCGCTTGCCCGTGAGCCGCAACGGCAGCACTCACCGCTGCACCCCATGGTATACGAATCGAATACGCCAAGGGAGTTGAGCTTCGCTCAACTTTACGGTACCAAGTAGATTTGAAGGATGACATCCACTGTTAAGGCAGAGAGTATCTTCCTATTAATGACCCTGTCAACACGACGGTAGTCTTTCTTTTCATCTCTTCCTTCCCCAAGCTCGGAGAGAGAAGGAGGAAAGAGAAGATATAACTAACTAATCGCGAGTCACACAGTAATGTGAAAGTCTGCCGGCGACCTCTTGCGAGGAGCTGCTATAGCAGCACTCACCACCGCACCCCATCACATTTGAAAATCGAACCCGCGCCAAGAGGAGGGCATTTGCTCAAGTCTATCGTACCGCGTGGATACGAAGGATATCATCCATTGCTAGGGCAGTGAGTTTCTTCATATGAAGGGCACCCTGTCGATACGATGGTACTCTCTCTTTTCTTCTTTCTCCCCGTGACATGTGGGGAAAAGAAAAAAAGAAAGAAGATTGATAACGCAATACCAGAGAACAATTAACAGCAGCGCCAGTTACTTAGAGGAGATGCCCCTCTGGCATCTCACCCTGATATATGACCTTTATCATGGAGATACCCCTCTGACATCTCACCTTGAAATATTGCACTTATTCTTTGGAGATGCCCAATTGTACATTGCACTTCTTCAGGCATATTGTACATTGTACATCTTCAGGCATCTCACCTTGAAACTTATTCCTAGGTACAACGTAAATAGCTAACAGTTTTTTTCCCGTCTGATGCACAGATCCGAGCGAGACCTGGTGCAGCAGGGAGCGGAACGAAGTATAACTGCTAACCTCTTTCCCACAGCAGCGCCGGTTACCTAGTGGAGATGCCCCTTTGACATATCGCCTTGAAATATAGGTGATGCCCTTCTGGCATTTCAGCTGAAATCAATATATTATATAGTTCTGGAGATGCCCTCCGGCATCACACCTTGGAATATGAAGAAGGTGACCCTCCGGCATCCCATTTTTAAACTTATTCCTCTGTACAGCGTGGATGGACTAACCGTTTTCTCTCCTGTAGCACAGATCCGGGCGTGACTTGCTGCAGCAGGGCGCAGAATAACGTATAACTACTAACCCCTTCTCCACAGATGTTCGAGCTAATTTCAAAATTTAAATACCGGTTCTTAGCTTTTTTGGAACTAACTTCCGCGATAATTGTTTCTCAAATTTTAAAAATACTTTGTCGTTTACATAAACTCGTTGAGCAAACTAATGTAATTTTTTTTTCATTTTTTGGACTGTATATTGCGATAACTTTATCAAAACCTTTTCTTTATTTTGACTTAACTCCATTCGACCATATTTCAAAATTTTAATACTCCTGTCCTGGAATAAATCTTGCAATAATAACCATTTTTCAAAATTTTAATTTACTGTGTTTCTTTTGACCAACTCAGGAGTTGCCACGAACACTCTTTTCCTGGGAGATGTCACCCCGATGTCTCACCTTGAAGTGCGACAGCCTTCAAGGGACCACATGCGTACAGAAAACTTAATTTTTTGAACACGTGGGGGAGGACCACTATGCAGGCAACTGGGTATTGTACTTATTCCAAATGTGCTACTTTTGAAGTAGACTCAATATCTAGTAGGAGTCCGTCTGACCCAACCTCTGGGGCATGCCGACAGGCATGAGCTTGAGGGAAAGTATGAGTCCGCTGAGCGTATGGGCGTGGCCTTCTCTGCTCGACCGTCTGAGATGCAACCGCCTGAAACCTGCATTCTTCCCTTCACATCTTGTTCGCCCCGGTCCTGAATAAGTCAATCTGAGTCTCAACCGTTTTTTTATCCAGGGCTGGAAGGCGACGGGTAGTAGTAGGGTTATGTTAGTAGGTAGTTTACAAGTGTAGGAAGGCAACAACAAGCCTACTTGCCCAAACTAGGTTGCCTTCTGATAGCAAGAAGATTAGTTCTGAAGTAGAATGTCAATGAGAGCTTCGTGTGCTATTTTTTTTTTATAACAACAGAAAGGGAACGGTTTAGCTATTTATTGGCAATTTAAGAAGAACTTATCAAGCCGCGATTTAAACGTTTCGATTGTATTGCTGTTTTCAACCTCCGCTGGAAGTTTGTTGCATTCTCCGACAACTCTATACGTGAAGAAATTGCGCGTGATGTCGAGTGAGAAACTTCCCAACGATTTTGTATCCATTGTTCCTAGTCACTCCGTTTGTATCTGGAGTGAAAAGGCTCGCTTGGTCGACGTTTACCTTACCCCTCATAATCTTCCACACTTCGAACATGTCGCCTCTGACTCGACGTTTCTCTAGCGAATAAAGATTGAGTTCACGTAGCCTGTCTTCGTACGATTTATTCCGCAGCGAGGGGATGAGTTTGATAGCTCTACGTTGAACGTTCTCAAGTTTAATAACGTCTTTTCTAAGGAATGGAGACCAGAAATGAACGGCATACTCGAGATGCTGTCTTACAAATGCATCAAGTAACTTGAGCCTACTGTGTTGATTTTTGTACGAGATAGTGCGGGATACCATACCTAGCATTTTGTTGCATCTATTGGCAGCATCGTTACATTGCTTGCTGCTTTTTACGTCGTTACTAATGATGGCAACTAAATCTCTCTCTTCAGTGGCGGGAATGAGTTTTTTTCCAGACATTGAGTATTCGTGTTTGAGGTTATGAGGACCTATGTGCATATTTTTGAATTTGTCTACATTAAATTTTATTTGCCAATTTTCTGACCAATCAACAATTTTGTTCAAGTCTAGTTGGATCTGCTGACACTCTTGTTCAGTTTGCATTTTTCCTCCGCTCTTAGTATCGTCGTCAAACTTGCTAATGTTTGTGAGTTCAATGCTATCGAGATCGTTAATTAATAGTAGAACGATAACTGGCCCTAACATGGATCCTTGAGTCACGGCGCTTGTAACATTACCCCAAGGGGAGGAAGCTCCGCTGAGTACAATTCGCTGCCGTCTGTCCGTAAGCCAGCATTTTATCCAGTTGTTGAGCTCGCATCGAATACCGATGCTGTGCAACTTACTAATTAGGCGCTTGTGGGGGACTTTATCAAAGGCCTTTTGAAAGTCAAGGTAAATGACATCGATTGGAGATTTTGTGTCGTGGATTTCGATTATATTTCTGAAAAATAGTAGTAGATTCGTATGACAGGAACGGTCGTGTCTAAAGCCGTGCTGGGAGTCGCCAATCAATTTGTTTAATTCTAAGAATTCTGTAATTTTTTCCGTTATCAAACTTTCCATCAACTTGCCAATGACAGAGGTGAGACAAATTGGAATGTAGTTGCCCTTTTTTCAAAAATTGGGGTAACATTAGCCTCTTTCCATTGAGAGGGGCAGGTGCCATTTGTGAGAGATTGGGTGAAAATGTAAGATAAATGTTCGGCAATTTCGTTTCTAGTCTCTTTGAGAATTCTGGGATGAATTTGGTCTGGACCTGGAGATTTGTCGACTTTCAATTTATCTATTTAATTGATAACTTCGGCGGGGGAAAAATCAATGTGGTGAGGATTTCAATCCGTTTTTCCGCTATGATATCCTCAGGATTAGGAATATCCTGATTCTCTAACGTAAATGCAGAACAAAAGTATTCATTAAGTAGAACCCTCATTTTGGTGTTGTCCGTTTCCAGCTTATTATCATCGTTCACGAGAGGACCTACAACAGATTTTGTTTTGTTTTTTGCTCGAAATATAACTAAAAAATTGTTTCGGTTTAATGTTGGCATTAGCAGCAATTTCATTTTCATAATCTTTCGTTTTACGTTTCAGGACCCTCGTTAGATCTCGTCTGCTAATTTTGAATTCATGTTTTTGCTACGTCATCATGTGGCTGTCTCTGCTTTACTGAATGCTTTGCTTTTTTTCGTGATTGAAGGCGTTGCAATTCTCCCTTCCAGTACTTGGGCTGATAGACAGCTGTTCGCCTGTTCTTGCGCGGGATATGCTCATGTTCAATATTTTCAAGTGCAAAAAAGAAATAGTTAAGCGATTGATTGACATCTTGTCCGAGGGTTATATTCGCTGACGCCATTGACTCTCTTAAGCCATCAACATTAGCTAATCTAAAGTTAGGGACTTTTTTGCAGTTTGTTGATGTTTTCAACTTGAGCTCTATCAAAAAACGGATACAGTTGTGGTCACTAGTTCCAAGTGGTTCGCCTACTTCAACGCTCGTGACATGAGAGTCGCTTGCACTAAATAGAAGATCAAGAATGTTGCTACCTCCTGCAGGTGTCTTCACCATTTGGGTCATGAACTTATCGTTTGCAAAATCAATCAGACGTTGGCCGGTGGCAGTGCATTTGTCTGTTTCCCAATCAATGTCGGGGATATTGAAGTCGCCAAGCAAAATACTGTGTTGTGTTGTGACAACATCATCGAGGGTTCTGCTAGAATGACATTGCAAGAAAGGTTTCACTGCGGTTGCATGACATGAACTTGAAGATAATAGCTTACTGCAGATACAATGACACGATATCCGAAATAAGATATATTAGCATTTATGCAATTGATATTATTGTTTTACCAAAATCATGAATGAGTGCTTTCTAGTCTTTTTTTTCATCTCGATTTGTTTTTGAGACGGGCAAAACAAACCAAAGGGGTGTTCATTTAATGCCTGGAATGTTGTCGTTGTTCAGTTGAAATACTTTTCCTTTTGAATTCAGACACTAGACATATAAATGCCTACTTCTATCTGTCTTTAATGAACTGCCACCCAGTGAGCAGCAAAAGTAGCGCTTCAAAATCAGCGTCCTTGAGCTTCGGACTATGGTGATTAGGTCAAAATAAATAGTTCATCAGCCCAACCCAACCCAACCAAATAATAAAGTGAAGGCTGGGTAAAAACCTTCTTTCATCGACTATACACGAGAATTCGGTTTAGAGTACATAAACCGTTTTTCCTTCAGGAGTGTCAACCAATTATTCACCCACAGGTCCGCCATTAGGTTAAATCTGACTACAGTCCATTTTCCATGCAAATGCATGTACTACGTAATGGTATACCGATAAACTCCCTCGCCCGTCATCCATACCCACAAACTATAATGATCACTGGTAAGCTGGTCACGCAAAAAAGGTTGTTCCCGCCCTCAGAAAAGCAGGAAAAAAACGTGGGAAACTGGGTACAAAATTTGGGGAAAATCAGGGAAATGAATTCTGAGAGTAAATGAATAAAAAACATTGGATACGCTACGTTGCGGAACTTTAGAACATGAATGTAATTGCTTATTCACATTATTCAGTTCATGATATTGTTATAAATAATTGAAAAACACCCACCTGGAAATAAATAATTTAAATTCATCGTAACCTTATTGGCATCAGAGTAATTGGAGGCAAACCTCACACAATTATTATTACTAGAACTGATTATCAGTTGTAAATGGAACCTAAATCAATAGTCATCCAATAAATGATCGATTTTTATGATTAATCAATTACAGTTATCACGTTAGACAGTAAGCATATTATGGTCATATGCGAACAAAATACTACGGAGGTATTTATTGAACCGCATTGGTAGAGGGACATTAAATGCAAGTATTTTTTATTTAGTTGCGTTTGTGAATTATACAATAATGAATGACTTCATGATTGTTCTGCGAATGACATACAATTTGATTTTTTATTGTAATGAAAACACATGAATTTTTTACTTCAAATGTAAAGCTCGCTAATGTTTGTTTCTTATGTGACTGAACACACTTCAAGTTGAAATCTGTTTACAGCTTGCAAATGACTATTACCTTTTGAAATAAATTTAAATCATAAACATTTTGTGATCGTTTTTTTCCAGCATTTTCCAGTAATCCATGACTTTCCCTTTCCACCCAGTTTTTCCCAAGGAAAACAGGGTAAAAGATCCAGGGTGAATTTTCCTTCTAACCCTGCCCGGGCATGCAGCAGTATTCCCTCACCATCCACGGCCATTCGTTTAGTTTTGTTTGCACTCCTCCCACGACGGAGAATATTTCTCCCTGGACTCGTGACCTCTCATCTGTTCCCCTGTCGACGATGCTAAGCTCATCGTCATCAGCGTGTCGTTTCCGCCGTCCGGAACTCCAGAGGGTGCCACAGTCTGCGGAGATGAACATACAAACAGTCGGTGAAATTTTACAAGGATCAGACAATCATTTTTGATCTAATGACTATTACTCTTTCTGGCTAGATCCAGCAGTTTTTAGCACTGATATTTCTTAAAGATGACGTGCTTTGTCCAAATTTATATCAAATCCGTGTAATATTGAATCAAAATTATAAGAAAGGCTATGTTTAACATTTGAAAATTTTGAATGTATTTTATTGAATGATCAATTTATAAAATTCCCAACTATGGATACAAAAAAAATCAGCATTGTTGGCTAACATGTTGGTATTTGTGATGTCTAGATAGTTCAATTGGAATCATCATTGTAGGCTAACATGTTGGTATTTGTGATGTCAAGATAGTTCAATTGGAATCATCAATGTAGGCTAACATGTTGGTATTTGTGATGTCTAGATAGTTCAATTAGAATCATCCTTGTAGGCTAACATGTTGGTATTTGTAATGTCTATATAGTTCAATTAGAATCATCGTTGTAGGTTAACATGTTGGTATTTGTGATGTCTAGATAGTTCAATTGGAACCATCATTGTAGGCTAACATGTTGGTATTTGTGATGTCTAGATAGTTCAATGAAAATAATCATAATAGGCTAACAGATTGGAATCTGTCTTCAATTAGAATTTCGATGGTCATTTCTGTAGTCATGTCTTCGTTAGATTGGTCGATATAAAGAAAAATTTAACGACGTCACGCAAACGATTCTATAACTTCTTTGCCTTCCAATTGCTGTGACTATACAGGTAGACTTGATGTAATTATATAGTTATAATTCACAATATAATATATTCAGACTATTTCAACGTTGGGTTAAATTATTTCATACAAAAATATAGGAAGTAGGGATTACCTCAGCAATATATACGTCGCCTTAGAAAATGGACAAGGAGAGGCATTTCTTCAGATTACACCGAGTTACATTTCTGAGTTCCATTATTGTACAAGTTTATTTTCATTTTAATACAGAACATATGCACGAAGTAATGGCAAAGATTTATTTGCAAAAGTTTTTTGATGTCAACAAAATTTTGATTTTTACAACACCAATACTTAAAACGATACTCACTACCTTAAAACTCTCCAGTTGAAGTTCACAACTGCACGTCTATTTAAATCTTCACTGATTTGTTTTAAATCTTAGGTAGCAATGTTTTTTGAAGGCTGGAAGGTTCTCAGGTTTTTGACGACAAATCAATTGTTTCATTACCCGAAACCTGGAGTGTAATGGGCTGAGGTCAGGCTGTGAGCAGGTCATGCATAGTCAGTACGGCGGCTGGTCAATAAGTCAGTTATATATCCTGACGAGAAATTCCGGCATTCAATCAAGCAAGAAGCCATTTTTTGATACCTGTATTACAGACGAGTTGATATGTATCGGAGTTTAGGAAACAATCTCTGCATTAAAGGATCGAAGGATCTCTAAAGGATTAAAGGCCCATAGCACCCCACCCCAACAATGACTGCCCAGCGTGTGATGATCGCTGCTCCTTGGTAAACATCGCCTTGGTATGGATTTGTGATCATTCAAATTTCGAAAATGTGATGATTGTGATGAGGCTAACGAAATATGAACCATTCTTGATCAGCAAAAAATGTTTTACAAGGTCAATGTTTTTATTCCTAATCAAGTTACAAAATCTCAGACGCTGTTAATTTGTGGTTTCACTTAATTCCCAACGTCGATTTTTTTTAGCGCTTCAATAACAATTCTTTTAGTGCAATATTGTCGGTAATAGTAGCATTGAATAAATGTTATTTTTCGTGTAATTTCACGTATTGAAAAGGTGGGATTTCCCCCCATATTGTGCATTAACTGCATCACTTCAGCGTGTTTTCCGTAGGAAGTCGAACGTTGAATCTTGCCCACAGTCAGCGCTGAGCTAATGCCGTGCACTGTAGTCCCAAGAACCGTGGGAAATGTTGTGGGCCATATCTATTTTATCTTCCACGAATGTTATACGTTGGCACCAATTTTAATTCCAACACTTCATAGCTGATGCGTATTGATTTTTTGACCTTCACACTAGTACGATATATTTTGGGCCAATTACATTGGAATTTCTAAGAAAAATCCAGTCGTATATACATATGGAAAAATTGTTCACTAGCTTCAAATTTTTCCCTTACTCGTTTTTTTTTTCTTAATAACCACCATCAAGCAAACTATGAACATTGTGCGACAATCTATGAAAACTAACTATTCATGTAAGGCAATCCCACGATTGCCGGGCGTAT
>SDVV010005925.1:0-18832 GCA_016164225.1 Gammarus roeselii | reverse complement strand
CAGAACAGGGATGGTGAAAAAGTTGGAGAACAGAGTGGATTCGCGTGTACTGAGATGGTTCGGGCACATGGAGAGGATGGATGAAGGGAGATTGGTGAAAAGGGTGATGAATGCGGAGGCGAGTGGTCGCAGTCCTAGAGGTAGACCGAAGTTTGGGTGGATGGATGGTCTGAAGCAGGCGTTGGGAAGAAGAGACATGAATGTGGAGGTGGCGAGAGAGCGTGCAACGAACAGGCGTGAGTGGATAATGGTTGTGAATGGTTGATTTTGACGCTGCTCTGATGTGCTTTTCCGCCCTTGGCATCCCGCTGTCGGGATGGTCGTGGGTGGGGGGGGAGGCGGCCATTATGACGCGGCGGGGTTGAACCAGTGAAAACTGTCGGGCCCTGCTGCTGACGACGGTTCCTCGGTGCATTCGGGACCCAGAGTGTAAGTTGAGGGGCTACCGGCCGGACCCTTCAGCACAAAAGGGCTAAATTGTGTGAGTGTGAGTGTGTGAGGTGCGCCTTGCCGTCGGCCACCCCCCTTTCTGGGAGATGCGGCCTAGTGTCTGTATCTGTATAATAGCTAGCGTGTGTAATGTGTTACACCGTGTAAAAACTGTAGACAATATTTATGTAAGCATGTTCTTAATGAAACAAAAAACAAATGTGGAAAAAAATTCCGTTTTTGTTCTTTCGCAACCCTACCTGGGGTCATGTGGCCGAGCATCTACACATAACGCTATCAAAATTATCAGCGGACGTATAGTTGGAAATTACAAAAAATATGACAACTGTACCTACTGGACTCACCCTTGTGCAATGCATTTCAAACTTGTCATGTAAGGTCGCCAACCACACCGCCAGCACCATCACATTGCCCACCACAGCACAGCCTTACCTCTAGTTCCTATCCATTCGCCTATCACTACTGCTTTCTGTAGGTGTCGAATTTGACCACAATAAGCATCTTCCTCAGGCCAAAGAGCTAGGAAGAAGACTTCAGTAGCCCAGCCACTGCTCGCCATCACGAGCGACAAGCAACAGTGGGCTGTGTCTTCACTAGCCCAGCCACTGCTCGCCATCACGAGCGACAATCAACAGTGGGCTGCGTCTTCACTAGCCCAGCCACTTCTCGCTATCACGAGCGACAAGCGACAGTGGGCTGCGTCTTCACTAGCCCAGCCACTGCTCGCCATTAGGAGCGACAAGCAACAATGGGCTGCGTCTTCACTAGCCCAGCCACTGCTCGCCATCACGAGCGACAAGCAACAGTGGGCTGCGTCTTCACTAGCCCAGCCACTGCTCGCCATCACGAGCGACAAGCAACAGTGGGCTGCGTCTTCACTAGCCCAGCCACTGCTCGCCATCACGAGCGACAAGCAACAGTGGGCTGCGTCTTCACTAGCCCAGCCACTGCTCGCCATCACGAGTGACATGCAACAGTGGGCTGCGTCTTCACTAGCCCAGCCACTGCTCGCCATCACGAGCGACAAGCAACAGAGGGCTGCGTCTTCACTAGCCCAGCCACTGCTCGCCATCACAAGCGACAAGCAACAGTGGGCTGTGCCTTCACTAGCCCAGCTAATGCTCGCCATCACAAGCGACAAGCAACAGTGGACTGTCTTCACTAACCCAGCCACTGCTCGCCATCCCTGGCGACAAGCAACAGTGGGCTGTGCCTTCACTAGCCCAGCCACTGCTCGCCAGCACAAGCGACCAGCAACAGTGTGTTGTGTTCCACATCTTCAGTGCTCGTTGCATCTGACTCTTGTAATATTATACAACACTCCGAGCTAACGCAGGGCCGGGCAGATGTCATCACCGGCCTTTCCACTCACGTCTTGACAGCAATAACAGTGTGCCATGACTTCAAAGAATCTATGGACCCAGTATGAGAACTACTGCGCCATGATGTTAAGACAGCAATAAACAAAAAATCTAGGTTGAGGAACATGGAGGATCCTAAGGACAAAGATAAATAAAATCATTGAAACAAAGACAACGCAATAACGAATTGGTGTTCCAATTTCTAGGTACAGTAGCGAAAAAAAATTTGTTCATGAAAAAATATTATGAGAAATCTTCAATGATCAATTTCCGATCGACATTTGAACTCATTGGAAATTTAATTGACATTTTCCATAAAGAAGGTTTGTCCAAATACAATACCCTAAGAAATTTCCATATGAAGTTATACACCCCATAGAAAAAGTCAAGTTTGCTTTTTTGGTTATAGACTAACCATACACTGATTTTATTTCGCTACTGTACTTACGTACCCACCCACAATTACAATTTACGGAATTTGAAAGTCTTGCACACAAAAGTAGCAGAAGTTCAGCAAAGAATGAATACCAGGCAAGAAAGAATTCAGGACTTCATAGCATAACATGAATTATTCTATTGCAGACATGAACTGAAATGCTGTAAATTTTAATACTAACATATATCGCTTCTAAATGGAGCTACAGCGTGCATTAGCACTAGACTTGAAATGAAATGAGAACAAGAACGATGCTAATTAAAACAAATTTGCCACACTCGACGGAAGGGTACAGGAAAGAGTGCATAGGAAGGACTGGAAAACCTGAAGTGAAGAAAACTGATATAAAACAGGAGACCAGAACTCACAAATTCGTGGAGATCTGTGTAGTGTCCTGGT
This sequence comes from Gammarus roeselii, assembly GCA_016164225.1. Classification (NCBI taxonomy): domain Eukaryota; kingdom Metazoa; phylum Arthropoda; class Malacostraca; order Amphipoda; family Gammaridae; genus Gammarus; species Gammarus roeselii. The sequence goes on along the minus strand of SDVV010005925.1, from coordinate 16,186 downwards.
CCGCCTTGAGGCTGCATATGCCCCACACTGCCACCAGGGGGTGGGTGCATGTGCCCCCCGCCGCTGTTGGAGAGATGCATGTGCCCCCCTCCGCTGTTGCCAGGTGGTGGCGGTTGCAGGACATTGGGGCGCGACATCTTACGAAGGCCGGCCTCCAGTTCTTCCAAGCTGTGGCCTTTGCCGTCCATTACTGAAGAAAGTGCCGAAGAAGACCATAAAAAATTAGGTATACACATATGTGCGTGGATGTAAACAGCTAAACGCTTTCCGAATGTTTCCTACCACACTTTATCCAACGACATTATGGAAGTTCAACATAATAACGTCACCAAAAACATTACAATGATATAATTACAGCTGGCTACTGTCAGGGAGAATCATTGAATGGACATAATGTCACAGAAACGTGTCATGATTCAACAGCAGCTCACAACATCTCGCAACTGTCTGCGAGACGTAGCGATTGGATATTGTTCCCACAGTAGAACCGCGTTCCCCAGCAGCGTCTCTTACCTATGAAAATAAACATGATTTGTAAACTATGTGTAGCCGGGGAGTTGAAATCGGGCTACCGTAACCCCCGCGTGTCGTAGAATGCGAGGAGGCTAGGAATCCCTTTCACTGTGAAATCCTCCCTCAAAGGCGGCAAGACAATCGGGTGTGGGAAACTAACGCCTCTCCGAACCCTTTTGTTGGGGTCGCTGCATATGCGTGGTTGTAGTACGAATGAAAAAAAAAAAAGAGATTGACGAGATTTTTTCTGTGTTGGCGCTGAGTGAGATGAAGTTGAAAGGTGAAAGGGAATGTGAGTTTAGTGTGGTTTGAAGAAGAAAGTTGAGCGTGAGGGAAGGTTGAGCACGAGAAGATATGGTGACGATACAGAGTGATCGGTTGGCTAGGAGCGTTACCGAGTGGAAGGTGGTGTCCTCAAAATTGATGTGGGTGAAAGTTAAGTTAGACATAGATAGGTGGGCGTTTGTGAGTGCTTACGGACCCGGTAGCGAGAGGAGTTAGGAGGAGAGTGAACAATTTTGGACTAACCCAAGTGCGTGTATCGAGAATTTTGGAGATCATTTCAATGTGGTTTTGCTGGGTGACTTTCATGTGAGAGTTGGAGATGTAGTGGTGGAGAATGTGATAAGAAGGTATGGCGTTCCCGGTGGAAATGACTGGAGATAACTCGATAGGTCTGTTCATGGAGCGGGAGCTGGTGGTTGGAAACGGCTTGTTCTGAAACGTGCGCAGATTTTGAAGGGTCGCACCGATAAAACTTGTGCGGTTACTGCAACCTCACTACACCTGAAAACCTAGCATAAGCTACCATCCACCGGCTACGAAGAGACACAAGGTTAAATGCAAATTGCAAGACGCGTGCTACTCACAGAGATCTTTAACGGAGGGCGGGTTAACCATTGGATTCATGCCGTGTTGTTGTTGCTGCTGCCCAAGCAGAGCACCAATGGAGTGCAGTGACATCCCTCCTACAGAAGGCCCCTGCTGCCTCGTCGCTTGGTGCAGCAGGTCTACAATGGACGGGTTGTTATTGGTGTTTGAGGAAGGTTGGGAGGGTTGAGTGGCGTCGGCAGGGTTGATGGGCGTAAAGAAGCGGTTGGAATCGAGATCGTTGGAGGGCGAGGGAAGACGGTAGTTGGGATCCAAGTTCAGCTCTGGAAATGGAAGGAAATTTATTCAAGTAAAACAGAAAAATCATAGCTGATTACAAAGTAATCCACTTAGTTGAAAAATGTAGACATGTAATATGAGGAGTGACAATGAAAAACGTGTCCCATTGCACAGTAGACAACAGTTTGAACGAGGAAGTATGCTATGGCCTAACCTTACAATGGCCTAACCTAGAGCACCTGGAGATTAGATTAGAGTGACGAGGCTTTCTAGCGCGTTGGAGTCATCCTCCTTCTGGCGCCGAATATCAAACCAGCAAACAGTGTTGCATCAAGTTAGTCTTTGTTTTTCTTCTTTTTCAATGTTCGAGTTAAGGTTTACTACTGCGTAAAGTCAAAGTCATTTACGCGGCGAACGACTCTGGTATGTACGGGTGCCACAGGAGGTACAGGAACTCCTAAGGTACTGAGGCCATATGATCCCAGCATTCCCCGGATGACAGTAAGGAGGAATAACACTACTTATCCTGCTTCAAAGCCCCAAGGATCCGCAGTAGTCCTTAAGGTGCGGGCTACGCGCTCCAACACCTGCTGAGGGGGAAGATGAAGACGGGTTCCCAAGCATGAGATCTACACTAGGTGTAGGGAATTTCACGTATGAGACCAGCATGAATGGAAAGAAGAAGGAATAATCTTAGAAAAAGGTTGCATGAAAGAAAGAGAGCAACTTGGCTATTATTGGCCACCCGAAGGGAGAATAGTTAGAACCGGTATGTGAATGTTTGAGTGAGTGTGTCTGTGTGTGCGTGCGTGTGTGTGTGTGCAGCGACTATTTGGAGAGTTGTTAAGGAGTCTGAGACAAGTTCAAGGAAATTTGAACTAGACTTAAGATGCAAATGAGGTAAATAAAAAGTCAAGCAAATCAGGATGAGGAGAAAAGGAGAGATAGTAAAGGGTGAAGAAGAGGGAAGTCTGAAGTGAAATAAGGGTGTTCACCTCCCCGGTTGGGCCGCGACTCCGATTGGCCCGTGAACCTAACAGATGTCTAGAGGGGAGAGCACCTGGAGAGCGGAAACTCTTTCCATGCGGTGAATTCTAGCAGCATCCGTAATCTAACTTAAGTGCAACATGGATAACAAATTTGACTGTAGAAAAAGGTTTCCATGCCTCTTTTCTTGTAGCTACCAGAGCTTCATCGAACTATTTGGGGCATCGATATTTCAACTCGGAACTGGGTTGGCAAAAAATGTTTAGTTACCTACTGCTCAGACCGACTGCCACTACACAATCGCACAGCAAATCAAGATAACTGTTTCTTTGAAAACCTAAGGCCCATGCAATTTCAGCCAAACTCTCCGATTGAAAGATTTATCCCATTCTCTACTTAACATTGGAACTTGGCACCAAGAAAAGGTTTTGCAAAGATGCCCCACAGTCGCTTACTGCCTGAGGCGTATACTCAAGATGAACTAAGAATCAAGTCAACCTTCGGACACGGAATAAATCAACTCAAACCATAATTTTTCTACCAGCGTCGAAAATTGTTTTCGTTCGTGTCTAGCGCTGGCAAATATGAATAGACAAACACTTCATACTTTGATGAGAAATCGCCAACAATTGCCAGAAGCATTCACTACTGTCGAAGCTACTGCAAGGACAAGTCCGTTTTCCAAGCTCAAGAAAATTGTTCCCATTATTGGACACATGAAGAAGCGTCACCGCGAACCTGACAGCATGGAGGCGACCTGAGCTGGGGCAAGGCCGGCGTCGGAACAGCGCGAAGCACGTCCGTCCTCGGCAGACGCTGGTGGACCAATGCCGCCCACCGCAGGCGGAGAATCGCGGCTCTTGAAAAATTGCTTCAGCTTGCTCTCACCGCCACCGCCACCATTCATGCCATCGCCTTCATTTCCTGGCGACATACACCGCTTAAATTATTAGAATTGTTAATAACTTAACGGCACCATAGATGGAAGAAATCCAGAAAACAGGAGTTGGCTTGACCCAACATTAGTTTATTATTAGCACGCAACACTAAACGAGCAGTGGTCAAGAATATAGATTATAAGAACTTCAAAGGCCGAAATCCCCCAGCAAGAGGGGTGGCCGACGGCACAGCGCACCTCACACTCATACACTCACACACCTTAGCTCATTAACGCAAAAAGGTCCGGCCGGGGACTACGCAACACACCCTCCAGGGCATGAGTGCGGTTCGAGGTCAGTTTCGGCATCAGGGCCCAAAAGCGTGACTGGTTTACCCCTGCCGCGTCATGATGACCGGGCCCCCCTCCCACGACCATCCCGTCTCTCAACGATATGCCTAGAGCGGGAGAGCACATCAGGGCAGCGTCAAAACTCATCCGTTCACGATCATTCTCCATTCACGCCTATCCAGTACACGTTCTCTCGCTACCTCCACAATCATGTCTCTCCTTCCTAACGCCCGCTTCACACCATCCCATCCACTCAAACTTCGGTGCCTCTCTAGGCCTACGTCCACTCGCCTCTGACTTCAACACCTTTTTCACTCATCTCCCTTCATCCATCCTCACCATGTGCCCGAACCATCACAGAACACGCGAATCAACTCTGTCCTCTAACTTCTTCACCATCCCCGTTTTGACGCGTACCACGTCGTTAGTGCATCTCTCAGCAACACTCCAGTGATGCTCCTCAAACATTTCATCTCGAAAACATTAAATCCTCTTCTCTCTTCTGCTCTCACCCCCAAGTCTCAGCTCCGTACAGCACAGTTGGCACAACGACACCTTCATACAGCCTTCTCTTTGCTTCCATCCCAAACGTCTTGCAGCTCATTACGCTCTTCACTGCACCCAACACTTTACACCCCGCCTTCACTCGCGACTTCACCTCAGTTTCCACTAATTCACTCTTCTCCACATGGGAGCCCAGATACTTCCAACCCTTAGCTACTTCCAACAACTCGCCATTTAGGAGGACACTAAGTCTGATCGCATCGACAGTCCTCGAGCATCTCATTACTTTACTTTTACCCACGCTCACTCGAAGCTTCCTCCTCTCACACACTCTACCAAACTCGGACACTAGCCTACATAGCTTCTCTGAATCCGCAACCAGGGCCGTATCATCCGCGAATAGCAACTGGCTCAGCTGTCAGTTCCTCCATCCGCTTCCAACAGCTCCAAGCCACGACTCGGCACACTCGCGTTCACCTCCCTGACCACTCCATCCATATAGAGGTTAAACAGCCAGGGAGACATCGAGCAACCTCCTCTCAGTCCCACTTTCACTGATAACCAGTCACTCACCTCGCTTCCCACTCTGACACATGCTTGGCTGCCAACATAGAAACTCTGCACCGCTCATAACAAATGTTCGCCCACTCCATTCAAACGCAACACCCTCCATCACAGAGCTTCCCTGTCAATCCTGTCGCATGCCTTCTCCAGATCCATGATAGCCCAGATCACATTTTCTCCCTTTGCCAGGTACTTCTCGCATACCTGTCTCACTGCAAAAATCTGATTGGCGCGCACCCTCTATCACTCCTAAAACCACACTGTTCCTCTCCGATTGCGCATCTCTAAACCTTTTCATCAGCACTCTCCCGTATAACTTACCAACCACACTTACCTCTCGAGTTGCAGCATTCATTTTTATCTCCTTTGCCCTTATACAGCGGAACAATGCAGACACTGCGCCACTAAATTGATACCACGCCTGCCACAAAACACAAATTCAGTAACCTCACCAACCAATCGGCAATCGTTACTCCACCCTTTTTCAGGCACTCGGTCGCAACGCCATCCAAACGAGTGGTTTCCCTGCTTTCATCACCTCCACCACACAAAACCCCACTCCAGTCCTGACACAAAGTGTGTTCTGTGGTTCTGGTCGGGAAGCACAAGGGCAAGAGGGTTAAGTTTTGGTACGCCTGTGAGTGCATGAGAAGAATGTGGGGTGCGCCTTTCGTAGGACACCCCGCGTCTGTGGTATTCGGCCTTGCGTCTGTGTATCAGATAAGCAATGACACGCAAGAGATTGTGTATTGCCACCTTCAAACTGCAATAGCAATTAATAACTGCGACCAAACTCAGCAACTAGGTCAGAAGAAGCAAAAGTTGAAAGGACCAAGATTGTTACAAAAACTGCAGATGGTGTTGCCGTTCCTCAACAGCCTGGCAGGACTATCAAATAGAGCAGTTTCTCACCGATGATGTTGGCAAGGAAGTCCTCTATGTTGAACGTTATGGACTCGGTTCCGATGCCCTCCTCCTGGAACGGTTCCTGCACGCTAAGGTGCGGCAGCTGCAGCTGCTGCTGGGCTGGCGACTGTTGGTCGGGGGAAGTGGAGGAGGGTCGCGCAACACTAGGCGACGAGGAGCGCTGCTCGTCCGCCGCTGGCGGCCTTTGGAGCTCCACGGGGCTCCTGCTTGACGCAGACCCGCCGCTGCCGTCTAACAAACAAGACATAGATTAGTTCAAGTATCTGAGTTTAATACTGTTAGAATGAATAACATTAAGTCTGAATTTCCATATATTGGAGAGTACATGTCGTGCATATAGTGACAAAAAGGCAGCAGAATTCAAAAGAAACCTACTGCATGGCCAATTACTTTCAAATCATAACGGCATATTTACAGTGCATCATTTGAGTCGCAATATTTAAATCCAGTATGTGGAATATAAGCCATGTTTGCAGCACTGTGCACAAGTGTTCAGACAATGGAAAGCAAGTCGTCGCAAAAAACAAGCGTTGCAGCACAGCAAACGTTGGCGAGCTGCGTAATGTTTTAAGCGTGTGGAGATCGGATTAACTAGACTGACAGGTCTTTCTAGCGCATGTATTCAATATTCTAGTAATGGAGGTATGATAGTAAGAAATATGATCAGAGGCAAGAAAGTGCAATTGCAAATACAATACATCAATGCAAGGATATTCACTGGTCCCGGCAACGATCATATTGATGGAGACAAGTTACACGAATCACATTTCTATTGATAATAGATATTGTAAGCAATAGCAGCCAAGAAGGAGAAAGTGGTACTTGGATGCAGCCCGAATCTAAGACCGAATGCAATAAGTGTGCGGTGTGTTACCTTTGCGTGAAGGAGGCCGCTGCTCAGGACTGTCTTTGGGGACAGGCGAATTGTGCTTACTGCTGTCCGGCGACTTGGTGTCATCGGGGGCAGGGCCGTCAAAGCCCACCAGCTCGATGAACTCGTGCTGACTAAAAATTACAAGAGGAACAGATCTACATTACGCAGAATAGTTACTCTGCGAACTGGTATCCTTTGTATTGCAATTTTCTACAAGTACTTGAGACAGGTTTACTGCTAAAAAGACTCAGAAAAACTGGTATCGTCCGTTTGCTCTATATTTACACGCGTGGAGCTTGACTTGCATGAATAAGACCAACAGTTAAGGTCAAACTGGTAATTGCCGTGTCCTAAAATCAAAAGGGTCGAACTACAGCAAGACTCTGCTAGTAGAGCAGATATATGGAGAAGATGAAGAAGGATGGTAATCATGGGGACAATCAGGATTGACTTTTCCAGCCAGTGGTGGCATCAAACAATTTTACACTAGATAAGTGACAGGTATTTCAGACGCGACTCTGTTCTACAAGCACCAAACGTCGAATCATCCATTAGTAATGCTATACGCACTTGTCTGTTCCTTGATTAGATTCCGCTTCAATCTGACACTCATCAGCTTCAGCCAGAGAAGTGAAACTTTTAAATCAGCTTCAGCCAATTCTGGTTGTACTAGCCATTACCTGGTGGGGCCTTCGCTGAACCACTCCGGCGTCTCTTCTTCCTCGTGCCTGCGGTAGTTGTGGCCACTGCCGTGATGGTGCGAGTTGCCGTAACCCTGACGGGTGCGGCCACCGGACCGGCTGTCCATGTTACCGGTGTTGTTGCGCTGTTGCTGTTGTTGGGGCCTGCGCTGTTGCTGAGAAGGCAGTTGTGGCTGCTGCTCCAGGCCAGCGTGGGCCAGACCACCGCCAGCTTTTTCCTGCGCTGTTTCTTCAAAGAAAGCCCGGCGACGGCCGTCAAACCTGAATAAAAAACATGCGTTAGAAGGTCATGAAAAGTGAGTCCCCACACGGGCCAACCTGAGGCAATAAGACCGTCAATAACAAGTAAAGTTGTGAAGTTGAACTGAATCAGAAGCCAAAATGAAGATTACAAAGGGCATAGTTTGTGGAAGACTGGCATCGAACTAGATTAGGTTAGAGTGCCACGGCTTTCTAGTGCACTAGTGGCATCTAACTAGCGGGAGTGCAAGGAACAAAGTGTGATCACGATCCATCGCACTAACCCATGGCTCCAGGGACCATTTTCACCGATTTAGGCATTTAACTATGACCCACCTCTCGTCGCGGCCGAAGCGGAGATGGTGGTGCGTCAATTGGGGCTCCTTGTTCCGCCAATCGCGAGGGTCTCGCCCTCTGGGAGGATCAGGGAGGTCCAAGTCGCCATTGCCCATCCCTCTGCGGACAGACGCCCCTCGAGCATCCAGCAGGGGAGGCGCTTCCAGGTCGTCACGCCGCATGATCCGACCTGCAGGAGGAGCTGGAGCTAAGCAAACACGACCTGCAGGCGGCGGCCAAAGAATTAAGTAAATAATTGAATTGAAAGCAACACGGGTACAAGGAAGAACGAGTGTCACTAATGTTTTAGCAATCGAGGGGTCGTGAATTAGTTCACGTCAAAACATTAGTGACATCAAGTTTCACTGTCCAAACTTCTATACCCAGAGCAGACTATTTTCATCGACGAGTCAAACTATGCATTTATCCACGTTTCTGAAGCACGTCCTAATTCTTCAAGCAACCTGCAAATGATCAATTACGACCCTCGCCCTCGAGAGCTTTTTACTACAGAAACCCTTTCTTTTGGATTTCTAGTTTAGACCAAAAGACTAGTCCAGCCACTTCCATTACTCACCTAAGATCAAATATAGGTACAGTATGTACACTACATCCTACTGCACAACCGATTTAACCAAGCCCTTGCTGCATGGAATCGTTTCGAAGTACCAAGCTGGTGCAATATCAGCAAGTCATCTTGCAGCCTGCCTGCCAGACATAGTACTGACCCGAGCCGATGCGTCGGTGCAGCGGCGCCTCTGAGCGATGGTGCACGCTGGTGAGGGATGAGGGTTCGGGCGCGGAGCGCCCTCCACTTCCTCCTGAACGATCAGCGGGAGAATCGGGACGGCTGCCACTGCTGCTGCCTTGGCCCTGCAGCCCATGACAACCTAAAGACATGGGAGCACACACGTCATGCGTTTACTGGGTCTACAACCGAAACCTCAAACATTTTCAATTTTTCCGTACTACACATTACAAAACCCAACATCTGGAAACATGCTAAAATCATCCCCATCCTGAAACCCAACAAAGTTCCTATAAATCCAGCCTCATAAAGACTTTTGAAAATCTTGAAGACTAGTTATAAGCAAAATGAATGCACGCATCCCCTCCTCCTCTTCGCATCACGGTTTCAGAGCTCAACACTCCACAACAACACTCCTCACCAACCTCACCCAGACCATCCACAAAGGCTTGAACGAAAAGAAGCTAGCCAAACGAACCCTGGTAAGCGTTATCGATATTAGTAAGGCCTATGACACAGTTCCGAGATACATCCTCATAAACAAAATACTCAACACCCACATCCATCCAAAGATACAAGAAGTGAGTCGCTAATTTCCTCTCCCGTAGACATGTACACACAGTCTACAACAATAAGCCTTCTCGAATCCGCCACTTTCCCAATGGTGTCCCACAAGGATCTGTGCTTTCCCCTTCCTTTTTCAAAGCCTTTATGCACGACCTGCCCATTCCAACAGAACCCAACACCCACACCAGCTCATACGCGGCTGATCTCACAATAATCACACATCACAAACACGAGACCACAGCTGCACACCTCCAGCAGTACCTGAAATCCCTTGAAGTCTGGCTGCTGGACAACAGAATGGTGTCCGCAAGCAAGTCATCCCTCACACTGTGGACTCCAGATAACAGTGGACACCGCATCCACCCCCATGTCACACGCAACAACACTTCCATACCCCACAAACCCACTAAAACTATCATTGGGGTAACTAATGATACAGGGATGACATCCAAGCCTCACGATCAACATCAGCACCAAAACCAGGCCCAGACTGAACGTATCTCGGGTACTCACTACAACATTTTATGGTCACTCCAAGGAATCATTAACAACACTATACAAACAATTCACCAGGCCTGTTATCTTCTACGCAAACACCGCTTGGTCCTCGGACCTTGCACCCACACACATTTACTCCATGCACTGAAAACAGAACTCGGCCTTGCGCATCACAACGGGCTGTACAGACCACACCCTCATCTAACCAGCAGTCACCTACATAACACACCGGAAACACCCTTTGGCTCCCTTTATGCGACCATTCTTGAACCTACAGACAACACATCTATGCACAAACATATACAAACACACTTCACAGCTCTTGCATTAGATGGACACAGAGTCAACACGATCTTGCAGAGCCACCCGCCTGGGGTGGACGTGGAGGAGTTAAGGTTGCTCAGGAGTGATAGGGTTCACCTGTCAAGGCTGCGGTGCGGGCACCACATGATCTTACACTCATACCAGCATAGACAAGGAAATGTCCCTTCGTATCTCTGTTTGCGGTGCCGCGGTTCACTCGTTACGGTCGAGCATGTCATGACGACGTGCCAAACTACCGCACCCGGCAGGCTCCCCCATAACATCAAGTCGGTGCGTGATCTATGAAAGCGCCTGCGCGACCGGGTCAGCTACCTCGTAGCTTGTCAACTGCTCTAGCACTACCAAGACGCTCACGTCGGTGGGGTCCCGGTTCCTCCATCGCAGGGGGAGTTTGAGTTGAGCAACAACTAAACAACAACAGTAACAACGGACACCCGAATAATTGCGTTTAATGAAGACATTCTAGTTTGCAGTAAATATTTTACAGTGAAAGAATTTTCCAGGATAATTAAATGAACAAGCGCTTCACGACTGCCAAATTATAGCAACATGAATATCCACCAGACAAAAAATAAACCTACATATATTATAATACACTGCCAAAATAGAGCAAGAAGAATATCCACCAGACACAAAATAAAACTGCATATAATACAAAAAAAAAATCAAGTTTACTGATCAAAATTGTATTTTAACACACTTATCCATCAACTAAATCTACATTTTAATCTTGAACCTGCTGTAAGGTATTCGTGTCTTGCCACTCAGTGGAGATTCCAAGAAATTACATAGATTGACATTCATCACAATACATTCCTGTGAACAATTTTCTCCCATAAAATAAAACATGAGTTTCCGAATCGCCTGTGAAACGAGTGCCGGGTGAAACGAGTGCAGTATTGTGCATGCCTTACCAACTTGCAGACGTGCGAGTATGTATAACCATCAACAATCGGTAGTGAGTATTACAGGCCATGTTTTCGTATAGTCATGTTCTCCCTCTATTGAGAAGAAGCTCTTTATTTCATACAAATATGCTTTCAATGATTTATAAAAAATAATCATAATCAAATTATATAAAGTCATCGTCAAATTGTGTTGGTTAAGAGCAAGATAGGAGCGCGTCACTTTCGGTCATCGCGAGCTGACAGTCTGTGTGGTTACGCAATTTCACCAACAAAAACTTCTATCAGTGCAGCACAGTAACTCACACCTCGTTACCAAGGCCATGAGAGAGTCGTCAAGGCAACTGAACAAAACCCAGCATTAGCCAATAGTCTTGGCTGAGCCAACCAGCAAGGAGCGGCGCCCTCTACGCGCCGTTGAAGTTCGAGGGACGCGCAATTATTTCAAACGAGCTGTTTTGTACAGCAGGCGGCGCACTGTTTTAACGTTCATCTTCATTTGTGAATTGACTAAGTGCTCGTTGGCCGCGCATCATGCAATTATGAAAGTACTTTGGCAATTCAAAGGGCATTCCATTCTGAATTTAGGTTCCACGAAAGTCGAATAAACCAGGTTAAAATACTTAATGCACCGAGAGAAAGACACCGAACTCTGTACCATCATTTTGGCTATTATGTCGTGTGATCATGCCAGCTCATGTTTTAGAGTAAGTGAGGCAAAATCTTCTACAGAAAAATTTATATGCAGCAAATTTAATCAAGACTCCAGTGGTAGCATTTACACCAAAAGGGCGCCACCCAGGAGGGAGCTTACACGAGTCATCAGGATGCCTTGCCTGTAGTGGCGGCGTCTGGCTCTCCAGGTCCCAGCTAAAGTTCCTCAAACCACCCTGTTTCATGTCTTCGCCAGTGCGAATAGCGTCGTGTGCGTCATATCTACAGGGTTGACGTGGACGCAGCCTGTGCGCTGCCCGGGCCTCATGCCTACCGACACTTTCGAGGCACTAGAGCCACAACAAATACACTGCATTTTTTACAGGGACAAATGAACAATACCCATAATTTTTCTCCAACAAAACATACTGATAACAATAATACCAACCAGTAAATCTGTTACTACAACCAAGCGGATCAGCATATGAATAAAATATAGATGTTTATTTATTATATAACCTCATTGGAGCTAATATTGTAATCCAAGTCAATTTTCATATTCTTTCACAACCCAGTCTAAATGGTACCAACACTGTTCCTTCACCAGCATTCATTTTCTTAGTAACATTCTACCTAGCCACGAAAGTCTGTGTAACACGAACCTTCATTCGGCCAATTGAAGTAAGTAATTCCAATATTGTGTGGAACCCATGGATTTCACCAAGTAAAAGACCCTGCATGACCAGCCATCCTCCTCTCGCCCTTCTCTGGTTACTATCACCAACACAAAAGCTAACGCTAAGTGTCCATCTATGCCCATTTATCCTCTCCCTCAGATTGGTGTGGACAATTCAACACGTCAATAACCCCTCATTCGACTGACCGGTGCCGAAGCTCCGGCGCTGTGGGCTGAGGACAATGCCATCCTGCTCCTCCTGCTTCACGCGCTCACGAGGGTCGCGGCTGCCGCCTGCTCCGCCTCTGCGGCCACCACCCTCGCCATCCTGGCTTCGAGGAGCTCCCTTGCCACCTGGTGATGCAATAAATGAGACATGCTCAACAGCTTATGGCGGTGTAGCTATTGCAATGTAGTCTGGTTTCAAAAGTTTGGTAGAATCTTATTACTGACAGCATGTTTAAATCCCACTTTTATCAGAGGATTTACCAAAAAATCCTATCGCATTACTTAAAAACATATACGACAAATAATTAGAGGAAACTATCTGCAAATTGGCACTTGATGAGTGAAAGCCATTCAAGGCCTACAAGCATTTTTTTGCCATTTTCTGGGCAACAGAAGAGCTTATAGATACACATTGCTACCAGCCGTTTCAATGAAGAATCGGTCAACAACTACTAGCTACCCCATTGTTGAGAAGCCAAATTATGACCATTCATTAAACTTTTGATTCAAATAATTGTCAAAACGGATTATATACTTGCTAGCTACCTTCAACTGGCGATGGAGGGGTGCCTGGTCGGTTGGTTGAAGTTTTGGGCAAGATAAGGTCCTCGAGCCAACGTTTATCATCAGGGAGTGGAAGGGTGGCAGGAGGCAGCAACTGATTGGGATACTTGCAGCATGATGCCACACCACGACGTATCTCCAACAACTTATTCTAGTCAGTGCAATGGAGAAAATAGGCGGTTAGGAAAAACCACGATTCAAACACAGCACCTCTCACCTAACAGAAGATGGGAAGAGAAATGCAGCTGAAATGGAAGTAGCTTAAATGATCATTATAATTCAATAAATTATCATTTTCTTTCTACTTCGATTTGTAAATGGATTACATCCTTCAGGCATGGTATCAAATAAATAAGCTAGCACATAAACCCTACAAACTATATGCTGGACAATATGTGGTTTATACAACTATCTTGAACTAATCTAATGGGGGAAGTGATATCTTACCAGATAGTAACGTCACAACTTTCCATCCAGGCAGTGAAAGACGACTGAATTGCTAGTCACCCCTAAACTGAAGCTGTCAAATACCTTCCACTCATCATCATCATTTATCATAGTAAAAGATGGTAGCTAGCTACACAGTGACAGTCTCTACAGCAAAAATCATGTAACAATTTGTAACGAAAGTAAAGGTGAGAAACAAGGCAAGGATTGGCAGATTGTGTTAGTTCCAAGTGCCGAAACTGACAGGCAGCAAATCGATGCAAACTTGCATTCTACAGCTTCCATGTGTCGGCACCTTGGTTAGTCAATCGAATGCCATTGGAAATACGCAAAATCAATCAAATGCCGCAATTGTTGGCCACAGCAAACATTTTGAGGTTCAGGAGCTGATTAGACAAGTTCCTAATCTGAGTTCCAGATCAACACCTAACCACTGTGGAGACACCTCCCTACTGAATCGCGCCGGTAAGGCGGGATCCGGCTGGCGAATGTGACCGCAACATGAAAATGCTGATCCCGCAGCACGAGTGGAGAGTGACCCTAAGATGTTGGCCAGGCGACAGCTAGGCTGTGACCTGCTGTGAATACTAAAAAAATTCCAAGTATCCAAGTAAGTATAGCAAGAACATCAACATATAATGGCTGTTTTAGGCTAGTGCATCAAAATTGTATTGCTTAATATTTTATGGTTAGCTAGTATTACTTGATTAACCAATAGGTAGCTCAAGAGAAGCTGAAATAATTCCATAAACAAATATTTGGGAAGAGTAGAATTAATAGAACTTACTCGGTGATAAGAGTGACGAGCTAAGCGCCCGATTCCTCTGCCTAATTCCATTTTAGTTCTTTCTTCATGCCTGGAGGCCTTCCCATCCACTGGTAACTCATTATTTGTCTCAGAAACTGGCTTTTCTTGTGAGTTGCCATTGCTTTCGGAGCCAGAAACCTCTGTATTTTGAGTGATGAGAGCAGCTCGAGGTGCTGTACAATTGCTCCCTGCATCCTTTCTAAGGGTCTTCTTCTCTTGCTGATGAAGATGCTGGTCCACTTCAGGACTAGAAGAAGAGCTGCTGCTGCTGCTGTCTGCATCTGCTGCATAAACACTTGCCAGTTCAACGTGCACCCCTTGACTAGACTCCACCTTACTGCTACTGGTACCATTCTTCACAACTGAAAAAGAAAAGTTTAAATTAGCAATGCAACAAGGTATCTGTATCAGCAAATACAGGCCAATTTCATGGTATTGATATTGACAGGTAGCTATTAGCAAATGGTGAAAGTACTGGTATTGGCAAAGAGTTGCCAATACCTCAATATACAATTTATTAATAATTAAATAAATGTTTGATAGCTATCTATCATCTGCTACTTGTTGTGCCAATTGGTAAATAAAGAACATCAAACATAAATATGCATTTAATGCATCCCCCAGTCAAGAACTTCTGTTATAAATTAGTGAATGATTCTTCAATTACATTTAGATTGCATTTAGCTAATTAGTATTCATATTTTTTGAACGCATTTGGGAAAATAATTAATTTGATATATAGCTTAGGCAAAAGTGTTGGTATCAAGTATCTACCATTCTTGGTATCAGAATTATTGGTAGCTATTGGATTGTTTTGGTATCCGAAGTATCTGCACTGGTCAGAAACTGGGTATACATCAGTATCTGTGTTGGTGGAAAAACTGGCATTGTTGTGCCTCTAGTTTTGCACCAGCCTCACCATTGCAGCCCTTTGTCAGCCATGCACACTATCTTGAGAGGCATCCCAGGAAGGGTGAACTAGGAGTAAAGATTCTGCAAATTTCAGCTCTCATATTGTTCCAAACTGGTGGTCTCGTGAAATTTTCAAAATAAAATAGAAACATAATTGACCTTGAAATTTTTGAAAATTCATAGCTTCCCTATTAGCTGTTAGACCAAGAACAAATTGTAGATGCGATTGCTCAATATTGAATCCTGGTTCTTTGGATTTAGCTCTTCATTGTCTTAAGGAATTTAGGCTACACTTCTGAACTAACAAACAATGGTAGTTACACTAGCTGGACAACAATCTAGCTTGTTGGGTCAGACAAGATGAAAATATCATCGGAGTGGTTTAACAGTTGATTCATGTTGAGTAAACCGTTCTTAAAACACCAAGCAAAATTTTCAGTATTGAATAAGGTTTGCCCTCCAAAACCAACCATGAACAGAAAAATCCAAGCTTGTCAAATCATCATTCCCTCAGAAACCAACAGTGAACAGAAAAATCAAAGCTTCTCAAATTACCATCATTGTCCACAAGTAAGTTTGGTTGTTTCTGGTCCATCTCCTTAGGATAGATTCAAGCAGCCTGCAATCCTACTCAAAAATTGAATGAAGATAGGAATAATTGACAAAAAAAATCCAAATTGGGTCAGGGATTATACAATCCAATTTCAACTTGTCTTATTATTTGACCAAACTCTTCATCATAAAATACCAAGATAGGCCTTGAAGGAATGAAAGACATTTGACATGAAATAACCTTACGCCAGTATGAAAAATGTTCAGTTTTTGAAATGAATAGTTTTACCTACAGACAGCAGTGCAGAAAATTTTTGAA
>SDVV010005924.1:0-18832 GCA_016164225.1 Gammarus roeselii | reverse complement strand
GCGGGAACGCACATCAGAGCAGCGTCAAAATCAACCATTCACAACCATTCTCCACTCACGCCGGTTCATTGCACGCTCTCTCGCCACCTCCACATTCATGTCTCTCCTTCCCAACGCCTGCTTCACACCATCCATCCACCCAAACTTCGGTCTACCTCTAGGCCTGCTACCACTCGCCTCCGTTTTCATCATCCCTTTTACCAATCTCCCTTCATCCATCCTCACCATGTGCCCGAACCATCTCAGAACACGCGAATCCACTCTTTCCTCCAACTTCTTCACCATCCCCGTTCTGATTCGAACCGCGTCGTTGGTGGTCCGGTCTCAGCGTAACTCCAGCCATGCTCCTCAGACATTATATCTCGAAAACATTCATTGCTTCCATCCCCAACGTCCTACAGCTAATTACACTCTTTAGTGCACCCAACACTTTACACCCTCCTTCACTCGCGCCTTCACTTCAGTTTCCACTAGTTCAGTCACCTCCATATTGGAGCACAGATACTTAAAACACAACTTCCTCCAACAGCTCTCCATTTAGAAGGACATTAATTTTGCTCGCATCCACAGTTCTCGAGCATTTCATTACTTTACTTCTACCCACGTTCATTCGAAGCTTTCTCCTCTCACACACTCTACCAAATTCAGACACTAGCCTACATAGCTTCTCCTCTGAATCCGCCACCAGTGCCGTATCATCCGCAAAGAGCAACTGGCTCAACTGCCAACTCCGCCCATTCGCTTCTAACAGTTCCAAGCCACGACCCAGCACACTTGCGTTCAACTCCCTGACCACTCCATCCATATAGAGATTGATCAGCCATGGAGACATTAAGCAGCCTCATCTCAGTCCCACTTTCACTGTGAACCAATCACTCACCTCGCTTCCCACTCTGACCCATGCTCGGCTGCCAACATAGAAACTCTGCACCGCTTACAACAGATACCCGTCCACTCCATACAAGCGCAACACCCTCCACGGCGTTTCCCTGTCAATCCTGTCGTATGCTTTTTCCAGATCCACGAAGGCCCAGAACACATCCTTCCCTTTTGCAAGGTACTTCTCGCAAGCCTGTCTCACTGCAAAAATCTGATCCGCTCACCCTCTACTACTCTTGAAGCCACACTGTTCCCCGTCTCTTATCACAGGAATCACATTAATTTTGTCTGGACTCTTCTCCATTGTGATAAACGTACCAGTAATGATGCATCGGCCGCGTGAAGCATAAAGGTACAATGAAATTATGTAAAAGATTGTTGGTAGCTCATTGTAAACTTCGATGGTCGGAGTAAATTCTGAACAATCAACAATCTTTCTACACCATTCTTATGTTAATTTATATACGTCGTTTCTCGTATCTTTACCTACTGTCTTATTTTGGGCTTAGGCTGGGCAGCGAGGAGCTGTCGGGTCTGTCCCAGGTACTGCTGGGCTGTGTCCGAGTGCCCGTGTCTGCGGACGCCGCGGCTTTCGTGCTCCCCTCCGCCTCCATGTCCTCATCCGACCCCGCCCTCCTTACGCCCCTGCAGGAGGCCGTGCTGGCTGCCCTGCAGCACGTCATGCAGCACGTCACGGCTGGAGGTCAGGCTTGGGTGCATTCAACTGCAGGTTGAGGTTGTTGGTGTGATGAAATGATTGAAAACATGAATATACTACAGATATCTACTAATGCCCAAAGTTTGGTCAATAACGATTCTGATACTCCGCTCAAAGCCGGTACCGATATTCCAATACTCTGAAAGGCCGATAATTGTAAAATACCGTTGCTTTTACTACCTTTATTATTTCATTCTGATACAAACGCAAGCCCGAATTTCTCCGAAAGAAGGTGTCCGACTGCAAGCCGCACCTCACTCTCGTTTATTGCTCTCACACTCATACCAAAACTTGTCTCCCAAGTCCTAAGGGGTCCGGCCAGGAGCCTCAGCACACACTTTTGATCATTAATGAGGTTAGAGATCAGTGTTGGCAGTAGGCCCCTCCAGCTGACGTTGGTTTGCCACTGCTACGTTATAATTGCCGAGCCTACCCCACCCAGGCCCAATCCGCTGTTCAACGAGAAGCCATGGGCGAGGAAGCGCATAAGGGCTTTATCAAAACTCATCCACTTACAACATTTCTCTGCTTGGGTCTATCCATTGCACGCTATCTTGTTACCCCCACACTGATGTCTCTTTTTCCTCATTCCTGTTTCACGCAATCCACATACCCTAACTTAGGTCTTCCTTTAGGCTTAAACAGACTCACATCCTCTTCGATCACTATTTTCACCAATCTCCCATCATCACTATTTGTGCGAACCACCTGAGGACACGTGTTTTCCGTCTGTTCTCCAACTTCCCCGCAATCACCGTTCTACTTCGAACAACGTCATTGTTAATTCTATGTCTCCGCGTCACTCCGGCCATCCCTCTGAAACACTACATCTCGAAAACATTTCTGCCTTCTTCTCTCTTCCGCTCTTGCCCTCTACGTCTCAGCCCAGTAATACCTGTCTAGTAAGTTTTATGTAATTTTTTACTAATTCTTATAGCACAAAATTTTTTCCATCCTTGAAATCATCATGAGACAATTTTATGCATAAATATAAAGTTATGCTTTCAATTTATTTGTTTTTTTTCGTCAGGTATTACTTAATACATGTCGCAAAACAAAACAAAAAAAAGTGTACTGAGGTATCGGTGGCATCGGCCGATTTTTCGACGATACCGATACTGCTTAAAGGGCCGACACCACCGTCTTACATACTGTAAGACTCTAATCTAATTTAATACACTGTAAATTTATTGTGTCAAGATTCGATGTCGAGTATCTCCTAACGCATGCAGTGAAGGTAAAAGCACAATCACATTATGAGAGCACAGTGTTGATGTCTGTGAGAACGTTTTACCTCGCGGCAGCTTCATATTAACTGTCTGAATGCACCCCTAATTGGAAGACACCACGTGGCATACTGTCGTCTCCTCAGACACTACCGAATCCCGTGTGACTGGGTTTTACCCTAAGTCTTATTTTACTCATGATACAGAAATTCTCTACCTGCTGACGCCTGACCTGACTAATTTGCCTGCTCTACCATGACGATGTCGTGGTCTAGGCGGCGCCGCTTGTGCAATCGGGAGCAATAAATTGCTTTAATTTGTAAGTTCGTTAACAGAAAGCGTTACAAAATCATTTGATCTATTTCCTTTCAGCTATCAACAACCATCTGAACAACAATAACAGTATCAGTCAAGTTGGTAATGGCCACGCAACAACAAGAACCATTCCTATTACCAACGGCGCTTGTGACGTCAGCCTGGGCGACACCAGCGCCAATGGGGCCAACCACAGCAGCAACAGGAGCACTGTCGAGGTCAACAACGAAGGCTGCCCTCAAGGTGAATAATGCCTTGTGATGCTACACAATAGTAGCCAATACTGTTATGATGAATTTAAGTATGAAGTTTTGATGTCTTATTTGCAGTTGCTATCATTTTACATTGTTTGGTCAGCAATCTTGAATTGTGGGTGTGTTGCGATATTCCTTAATTCTAGTGCTCCCCCTATTTCTATTTTCTATGATTGCATCACCAATTGTGTTGTATGTACCGTAAAACCTAATGGTTTAACCCCCCTAAAGCTACTGGTTCCACGGGGTCACGATCCTACCGGGGGGGTGAACACCCTATTTTCCTTTCGGACCCTTTTACTCTTCACTCATCACTATCTCCCCCCCCTAGGCATCTGTTAGGTTCACGGGCCGCACGGAGTCACGGCCCAACCGGAGGGTGAACACCCTTATTTCCCTTCAGACTCCCCTTTTCTTCACCCTTTACTATCTCTCCTCTTCTCCCCCATCCTGATTTGCTTGACTTTTTATTTACCTCATTTGCATTTTATGTTTAGTTCAAATTTCCTTAAACTTGTCTCAGACTCCTTCTTAACAACTCTCCTACTAGTCGCTGCACACAAACACACACACACACAACTACACACGCACTCACACATAGACACACACACTCAAACATTCACACATCGGTTCTAACTATTCTCCTTTTGGGTGGCAAATAACAGCCAAATTGCGCTCTTTCATGCAACCTTTTTCTACTACTATTCCTTCTTCTTCTTTCCATTCTTGCTGTTCTCATGCGTAAAATTCCTTACACCTGGTGTAGATCTCATGCATGGGATATCCGTTTTGTCTCTTCTACATCTTCCCCCTAAGCAGGTGTTGGAGCGCGTAGCCCGCACCTTAGGGACTACTGCGGATCCTTGGGGCTCTGAAGCAGGGTAGGTAGTGTGTTATTCCTCATTACTGCCGTCTGGGGAGTGCTGGGACCATATGACCTCAGCACCTTAGGAGTTCCTGTACCTCCTGTGGCACCCGTACTTACCATAGACGTTCGCCGCGCAAAGAACTTTGCCGTTGCGCAGTAGTATACCTTAACTCGAACATTGAAAAGAAGAAAAACAAAGACTAACTTGATGCAGCAGTGTTTGCTGGTTTGACATTCGGCGCCAGAAGGACGATGACTCCAGCGCGCTAGAAAGCCTCGTCACTCTAATCTAATCTAATCTAATCATGACTATCTCTCCTTCTCTACCCTTTCCTGGTTATGTTTTCATCTTGTTCACTCCTTTTACCTAGTTTGTTTTGTTGAAATTGCAATACCTTAACTCTCTACTTCTCTTGACAACTTTCTGGAAATCTTTTTCAAAATAAAAACTACACTAAGTTCTTCACCGTCAAGGCAATCTCGGGAGAGAACCTGTCCGATACTAGTACTATTCAAGCTAATCGACAATTCCGCGCTGCACTGGGGGGACCCCCGAAGCGCATCAATGAGCTTAAGAGTGGCTCCCTCCTGATAGAGGTGAAGGATGAGGAGCAAGGTGGGAACATTCAGAACTTAAAACAACTAAATAATATACCTGTAAAAGTTGATGAGCACCCTACTCTCAACACGAAACGAGGAACTATATATTATAAAAACAGATTGAACCACTCCGACGACGATATTCTTACTGATCTCGGGGATCAGCAAGTCACCAAGATATTCAGAGTGAAACGACGGCGAAGCGGAGTTGAGGAGTACACTGGTGTCAACATCCTTACCTTCAAGCTCTGTTCTCTGCCTTCTGATGTCCACATTGGCTGGACACAGTGCTCGATTCGAGAATAAATTCCTAATCCCAGACGCTGCTACAACTGCCAAAAGTTTGGTCATGGAAGTAATGCCTGCCGATTGAGGAACATAAAAAGTACATGCTTCCGCTGTGGTAAGGACGCACATGACCACTATTGTGACCGACCTGCTGATTGCGCCAACTGTTCGGAGGACCTTCCTGCGTCATCATGCGAATGCTTCTATTACAGACTCAAAAAGGAGATACTTGCCGTTCAAGCCAGAGAACGCCTTTCCTACCCCGAAGCCAAGAGACAAGTAACAGCCAAATTTATCCGCCCGCTTACTAGCTTTGCTGCAGTGACAGCGGGAACACCTGTAACCAGGGTTCCTTCTTACCTAGAACACGATACCCTTCATCCTTCTAGAAATCGAGGAAGCCTACGACGATAGTCATTTGCACTGTCCGGAAACCGGAATTTCCGCGGGGTATACCTTCCCTCACTCTCACCTCGCCTCGTCCATCACTTGCTGATCGACGTGCAATAGGAGTCCCAGACCTGAATCTGGACGATGACCTGCCTTTATTGGAGGCAGCATACATAAAAAAACTCTGCCACCTCAACGCGATCCTCACCAGCCACATAAGGCAAAAACCCGGGATCTGTCACCAACGTTTAAACCCGCCTTACTCGAAGCCCAACCAAGATTATCCTTGGTAACCGCGCAGCCTAGTCAGACTGCTGCTCAACTCAGATGTCATTCTGGTGCCGTTATTAGGGCACCAAATGCCCCTTCGCCTCTGCCTCGCTTAGCCGCTCTGGATTATAATCCTAAGGGAAATGCGGCGAGCACAGTATTGAGTGATACCCACCCTCCTCTCCAATTGCGCAGTCCGTACAGTCGCTGATCCTTTTGATCAGCACTCTCCCGTACAACTTACCAACCACACATAACAGACTGATACCTCTCGAGTTGCAGCATTCATTTTTATCTCCTTTGCCCTTATATAGCAGAACAATGCAGGCACTGCGCCACTCACTCGGTACCACGCCTGCCACAAAATACAAGTTCAGTAACCTCATCAACCTTTCGACAATCGTTACTCCACCCTTTTTCCGGCACTCGGTCGCAACGCCATCCAAACCAGGGGCTTTCCCTGCTTTCATCACGTTCACCGCCTCCTGCACCTCTTCCCTGGTAATTTCCGCGACAAGTCTTTCTCCCAAAACTGGCATCCGAGCACCACCACCCACAGCAATAATGTCAGCCTCTCTGTCATCCTCGACATTCAACAACTCATCAAAATACTCGGCCCACCTCTTCCGTACATCACCACTTACCAGCAACAACTGGCCGTTTTCATCTTTCACCACTTCCTCCTTTCCGGTCTCTCCCTTTCTCACACTCTTCACCTCTTTCCAGAACATCTTTTTGTTCTCCTCAAAATTGTAGCACAACCGTCTGCCCCACCTGGCATCAGCGTCCGTTTTGGCTCTCCTCTCCACCCGCTTCACCTCGTTTCTCCTCTCTTTGTAGCTTTCATGAGCAACCTCCGACTTCACCTGCTACCACACCTCAAACGCTCCTCTTTTCCGTGCCACCGCCAGTTTGACCTCGTTCCACCACTCGCAGCCTTTCCTCCTGCACCCTCCCACACGGCGCGCACCACACACCTTCTTCGCGCATCTCAGCAACGCATCCCTTAACGTCTCCCACTTTTCCTCCACATCTCTTAGGTCCTCTCCTCTCACGTTTTCATATTCTTCCTTCAACGCCTGCTGGAACTCCTCGGTTCTACTTTTCACATTCAGTCCACTCACTTTCACTACCTCTCTTCCTCCTCCCACTCGTTTGTTGCCCTTCCACTTCTGCTCCACTCTTAATCTACCTTCCACCAGCAGATGGTCAGACACTCCTCCACTTTCCCCTCTCAACACCCGCACATTCAACAGCCTCTTCACCACTCTCCTCGATATCAGCACAAAATCCATCAGTACTCTCTCCACTATTGCACCATGGGCCCTCCTTACCCATGTGTACTTGTGAATATCTCGCTTCTTGAACAAACTAGCCTACATAGATGTTATAGGGGAGTTGATAATAGGGAATCGGTGGTGACGTCTTGAGGGTGTCTGATGCGAAGCTCATGATGAAATATTATTGTCATCAATGAAATATTATTGTCATCAATTACGACAGAATTGACAGGGAAGCGCTGTGGAGGGTGTTGCGTTTGTATGGAGTGGGCGGACATCTGTTAAAAGCAGTGCAGAGTTTCTATGCTGACAGCCGAGCATGTGTCAGAGTGGGGAGCGAGGTGAGTGATTGGTTCACAGTGGAAGTGGGACTAAGACAAGGCTGCGTAATGCCTCCCTGGCTCAGTGCTCTCTCCACCATTGCACCATGAGCCATCCTTACCCATGTGTACTTGTGAATATCTCGCTTCTTCAACAAACTGTTCCCGACCTCCAACTCCTGCTCCATACACAGACCTATCAGTTTTTCTCCACTGTCATTTCTACCGGGTACACCATACCTTCCTATCACATTCTCCACCGCTACATCTCCGACTCTCCCATTAAGGTCACCCAGTACAACTACATTGAAATGACCTCCAAAACTCTCAATACACTCACTCAGGTCAGTCCAGAATTGCTCCCTCTCCTCTTCACTCCTCTCGCTGCCAGGTCCGTAAGTACCCAGAAATGTCCATCTTTCTACGCCTAAGTTAACTTTCACCCACATCAATCTTGAGGACACTTCCTTCCATTCGGTAGCGCTACTAGCCAACCGATCACTCAATATCAAGACCACACCTTCTCGTGCTCTACCTTCCTCCACACCAGACTTTCTTCCACTTACCACACCAAACTCACATTCGCCCTTACCTCTCAACTTCGTCTCACTCAGCGCCAACACATCAAGCTTCCTCTTCACAAACAACTCACCAATCTCCCTCCTCTTTACATCATTCGTACTACAGCCACGCACATTCAGCGACCCTAACAATAGGGTTCGGAGAGGCATGTGCCTCTCCTCCCCCCGCTCGTCTTGCCGTCTTCGAGGAAAGATTTTAAAGAGAACGGGATTCCTAGCACCTTCGCTCCGCCCCTTTAGTCGCCTTCTACGACACGCGGTGGATACGGTAGCAAGATTCTAAAGCGCCGGCTGCAAGGCCGGGGCTTTAGCTACCTCCAAGAAACCGGCCTCCTAACTGAAATCTGATCTGTTGTGAATTGATCATATTTAATCTTACTTACCAATAAACTCCATCACGGAGGACCACCGTTTTCTTTGCTTACTTTGAGTAGGACACATTTGTGACCTCTCTCTATATCCCTATAAACAGTAGCGACCTAAGCATGCCGTGAGTCGAAACAATTCCGGAAACTAAGGATGATTTGTCGATGACTTGATGCAGCGCTGGCTGCTGGTTTGACGTTTGGTGCCAGAAGGACATTGACTCCAGTGCACTAGAAAGCCTTGACACTCTAATCTAATGGTTAAATAAAAAAAAAAAGTTGGTAGCTATTACACATACGTGTTTATGCCTAGTCGGTCTCTGTAAACAAATTTAGATGTGGAGAGCGAGAGCGAAACAGAGAAGAAGGTTGAATGTTTTCGGGCTGAAATGTTTGATGGGCATGGCTAGAGAGACGCAAAGGGATAAGATCAGTAATGACGTTCGAATTGGAACGGGGAAGGTGAAGTAGTTAGAGGGCAGTAGATGCACGTGTTCTGAGGTAGTTCGGGCACATAGTGTGATGGATGATGGGAGACTGGTGAAAAGTCCGATGAAAGCGAAAGTGGGTGATCGTAAACCTTGAGACAAACCGAAGTTTGGGTGGTTGGATGGCATGAAGCAGGCGTTAAAATTAGATTAAAGTGTTAAGAATGAGGAGCATAAGTATGGAGCGAGGAAAAAAGAGTGCAATGGATAGGCGTGAGTGCAGAAAGGTTGTGAATGGATGAGTTCGACGCAGCCTTGATGTGCTTTCCCACCCTTATCATCTCAGAAACGAAATGGACGTGGGGGGAAGGGGGGCGGTAACTATGACGCTGCAGGGGTGAACCAGTAATCGCTGTCGTGCCCTGCAACTGACACTTATGCCGGACCTCACTTCTGACCTGAAGCGTGTGTTGTGGTATCCGGGCTAGACCCTTAAGCACCAAAGGGCTAAGTTTGTTTGCGTATGAATGCATGAGAGGAGGGGGAGGTGCGCCTTCCCGTCGACCGCTTCCCTTTCTTGGGGATTCGGCTTCGTATCTGTAAATAGTTTACATGCATGCTCAACTATATCGCTTCATTCTGAAGTCAGCTGGTCTTCATATTTTGTAATTTAAGTGCTCTTTTCTTTATTTTCTCAGGCACTTAGTTTGATCTCTCTCTGTCTATCCTTTACAGGCACCGACGGGGTCCTGGTCCCTCCCCTGTTCACGCTGCTGCTACAGTTTGCCAGCTTCGGCTACCAGCCTCCCACATACGGCCGTGTGACGACTCGACCCTACCACAACAAGGGAACGCTGGGCGGGGCCACGGTCAGTCGTTCGAGCTGCACTCTTTTAAGCTTGTGGCAACAGTTTCTATAGGTGGATTGTGATGACATCACAACGCCTAGACCGATTGCTGCTGGGGTTATAGAATTGCTTAGTAGTAGAGGTCGGTCGAGTGGTAAGCGGGTCTGGGTTATAGAATTGCTTCGTAGCAGAGTTCGGTCGAGTGTTTGGTGGGTCTGGGTTATTTAAAGTGATCAACGTGTTCAATTGTTCAATGAGGACGTTAGCTCTTCGGGAAGTGTTTTGTCTGGTGATCCAGGCGTTATCATGTGCGATAAAATCATCTAGTGTGAAAGAGTTGGTGGTGGAGTCGAGTTAGTCTAAGTGAGGTGTGTATTGTGGTTACGATGAGCTGGATGGAGGGATGTACACGCTATATAGAGCATTGTTTCTTAGGGATTTGAATGAGTTGTGATTGTACCTCTCGCGTGTTGCCCAGTGGAAGTTGTGCGACAGTGTGTTAAGTTTCTGCGAAGAGAAAATTTTGATATACGTTTATATTAGGTCCGCCGCCGGTTTCGTTGTTGGGACAGTCGCGGCAAAATGTTCTGTATTCAGGAAACTTTGGTGTCTTGAATTTTTGTTGAAACCCAATTTCCTGGAGTAGGGTGACGTGGAGGAAGTGTTTGAGTCCTATTTGTATTTGATCAATGCCGTTTGTGTTCAATTTTACTATATTCAAGTGCCCGGCATTGGTTTGAGGTTGTTGTGGTGCAGGACGTGGCAGTGGGATTGGTGGGTGTGAAGGTGGGTGAGGTGACGAGGTGGGTGTAGATCGGGGGGAGTGTGTTTCGACATGGGCTGAGCCGCGGGCCAAATAGCAGTTATCGGAACCGACGAGGCGGCGGAATGCTTAGGAGAGGAGCCGCCAAGTGCTTAGGGGAATGGTGCCGGAGGAATTTTGGTATTGTTAAACTATGCATCAGTGTTGTGGGTTATGTGGCAAGGAGTGCATTGCCGTCCATGTGGTGCATTCTATTTTTGTGGACATCTGAGCATTGTTTTGTGTTGTGTGTCCAAGTCCCACAGCTGCACTGGATTGCGCCAAGGCGGCGTCTGAAGGGGGCGACCGCTGGTGGGACATGGGTAGGCGTTACGATCAGGGTGGGATTCTATATCACTGGCTTGGAGAAGGAATGCCGGTGTTGGTTCACTTCCCCTAAAGGAAAACTCGGTGAAATTGTGTAGCGGCTGTGGTGTCTGGTGTTTCGCCGGTGGGCCAGAGGCCCGGGTAGCGCACAAACTGCGTCCACGTTGAGGCCATCAACGACCACGAGGGAGCCTACATCAGTCAGGGGGGCCAACTCCATCAAGATGCGTTGCCTGCGGTGGTGGCGTCTGGGGCTCCGGCCCCAGCGAAAGTCCCTCGACCCACCCTGTTTCATATCCTCGCCGTTGGGGATTGCGCCTTGTGCGCTGTCGCTGCGGCGTTGACGTGGACGCAGCCTGTGCGCTGCCCGGCCCACAGGCCCACCGACACTTTCAAAACGCCATACATGGAGCTGAATCAATCTACGATAGCACCGACGCAAATATAACTGGAACTGAATTAATCTATGATAGCAACGACTCAAGCATACTTAGAAATGAATCAATCTCTGATTGTGGTGACTTGAGCATACTTGAAGCTTAATCAATCTATGATTGTAGCAATTTGAGTATACTTTGACGATAACTTACTGCATCACAAATGGCAGATTTAACGTTTGATGCCAGAAGCACAAGGACTTGCTCGCGCCAGAAATCTCGGTGAGATAGGCCCTCAAATCTAATCTAGGAATACCAGTCTTCCTAATCGAATCACTTCTAATGCAGTCTGACTACATCGCCCCGCCCAACACTGCGTTCAGCGAACGCTGTCTGGCCCTGACCGTGCGGCTGTACCAGGTCACCGCTACCTGGCCGCCTGTCATTCACGCCAAGGTGCTGGAGCACATCGTGCAGGTCAGTGTCATTCATCAGCTTTCGTTGCCATCCAGCACTTAGGTTGACCTCGTATCAACCGTAGGTGTGAATACCCTAATTTTCCTTTGGACTCACTTCTTCACCCCTAACTATCCCTATTTTATTTTCTTCCCCATCCTGAATTTACTTGACGTTTATTTAACTAATTTGCATCTTACGTTTAATTCAAATATACTTCTACTTATCTGAATCTTCCTCTCAAAAACTCTCCCAATAGTCGTTACACACAGGCGCACATAGACAGATACACAAGCGCCCACAGCCAAACCGGTTCTAACTTTTTTATTATCGAGTGGTTAGTGACAACCAAGTTGAGCTCTTTCTTTCATGCAACCTTTTTCTACCACTCCTTCTTTTCCTTTTTTCTATTCTTGCTGTTTTCATGCGTGACATTTTTTACACCAAGTGTAAGATCCCCGTTTCCTGTCTCTTCTTCATCTTCCCTCTTAGTATGTGTTGCGGCGCATTGTCCCCGGCATCTCAAGGACGACTGCGAATCCTTGGGGCTATGGAGCAGGGAAGGTAGCGTGTTAATCTCTCTTATTGAAATTTGAGGAGTGCTGGAACCACGTGGCCTCATCACCTTAGGAGTTCCTGTACCTCGTGTGGCACCTGTGCATCATTTGACATCCGCTGTGTATATGACATTATCTTTATGCTGAAGTAACCTAACTCCGCCGTTTAAAAAAAAAATGTATAAATTAATGCAGCACTGTTTGATGGTTTGACGTGTGTTGCCAGAAAGACGATGGCTCTAGCACGCAAGAAAGTCTCGCCCCTTTAATATAATCTATCTATCCCTAATCTATCTTCTCCCTAACTCTCATCTGTATGCCTGTTTTCCCTTCACCTCTCTGCTACGCTCCAGGTATGCATCTCCAGAAGAGGCCTGAAGTACCTGTGTCCGTCGTGGTCAGCCTAATTTTTCCCCTACTTTTACCCCTCTCCTCCTCACACCAGGTGTGCACACCCGGGCTGGGTCTTAAGTACCTGTGCCCGTCATGGCGGAGCTTCATCGGAGCGCTAATGTCGGTGCTTGCTACCGGCCTGCCCATTGCGCGCCAGCACCCCGACCACCACGCCAAGTTCTGGGACACGCTGCACCACGCCCTCGACGCTTTCCTCTTCTCCAATAGGTAGGTAGCAATGCACGCTCTCACAACAACTAGTTGCTTTCAGGGCGGTAACATTTCTACCCTTGATCACCGGTAGTTATGAGTCGCATACGTAATCAACTATGGTGGCCGAGAACTTAGCTCGCTAGACTACCCTACTGGTTACAGTGCAGCAACGAAATATTCTAACATCGGCAATCGTATTACCGCGCGCTGGTAAGCGCGGAGATAAGGCACCTTATTTGATGGTTATCACCTATTTCAATACCAGAGGGAAACAACTGCTTCTATACGTATGTCTATTACATTGTGTCGACACCATGAATGTTTATACTAAAAAAATACATTTGATAATAGAGTTTCATGAAAACAATCGTAGCATTCGTTTCAATGGCAAACCTGGCTCTTTTTTTTATAGCAGGCTGCAATAAAGTCTTTCCTTTATGTATTGGTGCCGCTGACCTGTGTAACTTTAGGTCAGGGTTAACTTCTAATACTCCAGTTATAAACGTTGCGTGAATGTCTTTTCATGTTTGAAGTTACAGTGCTTGCTCTCCGACTTTGGCATGAGTGCTTTTCGTAATAACATATCTTGGTGTGCCAGAAACTTTTGCTGGTGCCATTACCATTTCCGAGCTCGAAATACGGGTCGCTGTTATCTATCCTTACAATCATTTTCGAAGGAGAACCTTACCATTGTCCGGTTGTGCCAGCCCTGCCCCCAGCAACCAGAGCGGGGAGGAGGCTGAGGGTGATGAAGTCCTAGACTGCCGCGTGGTGCAACTGCTACAAGAGCAGGTGTTGCCCCACCCCTCCACCACCCCTCCTCACTTCTTGATGGCCGCTATGGTGCTGCTTAACAAGGGTTCCATACACTCCGCCCCCGCAGCAGGTTGGTACAACCGGGGCCCGCATAAGAACAGAGTTGTAGCTATTATGGATCTGCTGCGATCTGTTACGCCAGTAACTCTGGCCCCGCTCATCAACTCTTAGCTACTAGGTCAATTTTTGCAGTCGTGTAAAGCTCAACTCGGTTGAATTATCATGTCAAATGAGCATATCTTTAAACTTTCATTGCAAACAAAAACTTGTTTCTCTTATTATGATAAGTTAAATGTTTTGATGGTCATATTCACCAATCTAATCTAGCATTCCTGATTGCGAGGTGAATACGCCTCTTTTCGTTATTTCAATGACTACTCCTAAGTTTTGAACCCGTCAGTGTCAAACTTTTAGGCCCCTGGTCTGGCCGCGTTGCTGTTGAGTGCCTAAAGAGGAGTGGAGTAACTGTAGTCGAATGATTGATGAGGCTACACAATCTGTATTTAGGTACCGATTGGGTGGCGCAGTGCTTGCTTTGTTCCTCTGTATAAGGGCATAGGAAATGCAAATCATCGCAGCAACTCTAGACGCATCAGTTAGTCGTGTGTGGTCGGGCAGTTGTACGAGAGATTGCTAATCAAGAGGATCAGAGACAAAGGAATAATGTGGCGTTTAGAGAGGTAGAGGGAGCACGATCAGATTTTTGCAGTGAGACAAGTCTGTGAGAAGTAGCTTACGAAGAGTTGTGTTCAGAGATTTCTTGGATCTGAAAAAGTCTTACGGTAGGGTCAACAGGGAGGCGCTGTAGAGGGTGTAACGTTTGTATGGAATAGGTGGAGTTCTGTGTTAGAAGCAGAGCTGGTGTCTACGTAGGAATCTAGGCGAGTGCATGGTTCTCAGTGAAAGTTGGACTGTGACTAAGTTACTTTATGTCTTCTTGGTTGTACAATCTCAGCATGGATAGAGTAGTTAGAAAGGTGAGCGTGATACTGGCTGAGTTAACAGCTGAGTCAGTTTAGGTTTGCGGATGACGGGGCACTGCTGGCAGATTCGGAAAAGTTGTGTGGTCTAGTGTTATAGTTTGGTAGTATGTGAGAGGAGAAAGCTGCCAGTTACTGTCTGTAAAAATAAAGTAATGATATATTAGAGGAATGATTGATGCGAGCGGATTTAGCGTCCACATAAATGATAACTTTTGTTATCTCGATTCTCTCGTTAAAAAGCTATTTCTCGGTAATGTAGTAGGAGCCATATGGTTTAGTATTGCGCTTCTGCTTTTATTCAAATGAATCTTGAAGAGAAAACATTACCGAGACGCATTCACGAGAGAATCTTGATAATATTCGTAGAACGTAGTTTTCGACCGATTTAGACCGTTGTCTCTTTTAATCTTACTCGGGAATTTCGAAACTTTTAAATTTCTCGCATGCCCTTGAGTTTTTGGGTAATAATTGTTGTGTCGACAAAGGTTTTGTGTCGACAAAAGTTGAGCGTCAACAAAGTTGTTTATCTATCAAAACATTTTCATGTCAACAAAATTTGTGTTGACAAATTGTTTGTGGACAAAATTATGTGTCGACTAATTTTGTGTGTCGACAAAAGCTTTGTTAGTTGACAGTATTAGTTGACAGTTTTTTTTGTGTCAACAAAATGTTGTGTCAACAAATGTTGTGGCAACAAATTATTTGTCAACAAAATGTGTATGTCGACAAATGTCTGTGTCAAGGAATGTCTGTGTCAACAAATTTTTGTGTCGACAAATGATGTGTCGACAAATGATGGGTCGACAAATGATGTGTCGACAAATTTGGTGTGTCAACAAATTTCTGGGTCAATAGATTTCTGTAGACAAATTTTTGTGTAGAAAAAAACTTGGAGACGACCAATTTTGTGTCGACAAAATTTTTGTGTTGACAAATTATGCGTGTCGACAAAGTTTTTGTGGCAACAAATTTATGTTTTGTCAAATTTCTGTTTCTACAAATTTCTGTTTCGACAAACTTCTGTTTCAACAAATTATAAGTTGACAAATTATGTGTGTCAACAAATTTGGTGTGATAACAAATTTGGTGTCAACAAAATTGATGTGTTGACAAAATTGATGTAGAGATAATTTTTGTGCCGACATTTCTGTACCGACAACAACAAATTTTTGTGACAACAAAAGTCTGTCGACAAATTTATGTCTCGACAAATTTATGTCTCGGCATATTTCTGGCTCGGCATAATTCTGGCTCTGCATATTTCTGTTTTGACTTATTTCTGTGTCGACCAATTATATGTTGACAAAATTTCGTGTGTAGACAAGTTTTCCGTGGCGACAAAATTTTTCTGTCGACAAATTTCTGTGCTGACAAATTTTTTGTGCTGACATTTTTGTGGCAACAAATTTATGTGTTGACAAATTTTAGGCACAGGACTACTGAGCCAGCAACTTCAGTATGTTTTGGCATTTGCCAATTCCATCTGTGGCTCTGTAGAGGCAGTGGGTCACTAATCCATTGCCCAGATCGGCCGTCACGAACTGAATCTTATTCTTGCCAGAGGATGCAGAGACCCTGTGGGTTTTAGTGTGGCGGGAGTGTGCTGTTAGGAGCTCAGTGTTAGCTGTGCCTCCAACAAGCAGCAACGACGAATGAATGATGGAGTTCGGCAGAGGCCGCTTATATAGGTAGGTAGGGAGGGGGTTGGGGGTTAGGAGGTTTTGGCCGGCCGAAACAGCGGGAGACGCCGCGCCGCTGTACCTAGAAGACATTTAGAGTCCCAAGCACAGGAGACGCCACGCCGTAACTAGCCGACATTTAGCGGCGAGCAGACATTTTTTTTTCAATTATTACCTTAAAACTCGAGGACATTCGAGAAACCTAAATGTTTCGAAATTCCCGAGTAAGGTTAAAAGACACAAAGGTCTAAATCGGTCTAAAACTACATTCTACGGATATTATCAAGATTCTCTCGTAAATGTGTCTCGGTAATGTTTTCTCTTCAAGATTCATTCGAATAGAAGCAGAAGCGCAATACTAAACCATATAGCTCTTATGGAATGGAAGAGAAAGAGAGTTGTTTGAGGAAATTTAGTGTTTCAGTACCTGGGTTCCCATGTGGAAAAGACCAAGCTAGGGGA
Source organism: Gammarus roeselii (assembly GCA_016164225.1). Taxonomy (NCBI): domain Eukaryota; kingdom Metazoa; phylum Arthropoda; class Malacostraca; order Amphipoda; family Gammaridae; genus Gammarus; species Gammarus roeselii. The sequence continues at coordinate 2,137 of SDVV010005924.1, read as the reverse complement.
AACTTGGAATCTCGAGTGAACGAAGTGAGTAGGACAAAAAGTTCGGAAGCAAAAGAGAGGGTTGTATTAGGGATTAGTTGTTCCTACTGCTCTACGGGGCTGAGACGTGGGAGCGTGGGCGGAAGAGCGAAGAAGGTTGAATGTTTTTGAGATGAACTGTTTGAGTGGACAGAATTAATAATGACGTTGTTTGAATGAGAACATGGATGGTGAAGAAGTAAGATGACAGAGTCGATGCATGTGTTCTGAATTGGTTCGGGCACATGGTGTGAATGGATGACGAGAGATTGGTGAAAAGCTAATGAAAACGGAGGTGAGGGGACGTAGGTCCATAGGTAGATCGAAGTTTGAGTGGTTGGATGGAGTGAAGCAAACTTTGGGGAGGTGAAACATCAGTGTGGAGGTAGCGAGAGAGCGCGTGCAATGGATAAGCGTGGGAAGAAAATAGTTTAAAAAGTATGAGTTCTGATACGGCTTTGATGAGTTTTTCCACTCCTTGTGTCTCGATGAGAAGCGGAATGTGGGTGAGGGAGGACCAATAACTATGAAGCTAAAGTAAACTTGCGAAAGCTGTGAGATCCTTGCTGCCGACACTGATCCTGGGCCCCGCTCCTGACCCGAATAATGTGTTGCGGGTCCTGGTTGGACCCTTCAACGGCCAAGATCTCGCAACACACTATGTTAGTAAAAACCCACCTTGACATCTCCTATTTTGCTAGGATGTGGTATGTGTGTGAGTGCACGAGAGGGGTGTGAGGTGCCTGTACACCTTTATGGTTCCAATAGTTCATTCACTTTCTTCTTTACACAGTAGCTTTATTGTGTCCTGTGTTTAGACGTTGAGTGCGTCAAGTTGAGGGAGCAATTTGCCAAGAGCTGTTTCGAGACGTTGCTGCAGTTCTCCTTGTTCTCACCGAGCCACTTGCTGCCATCCTGCGACCTCTTCCCACAACACAGCGATGCCTCAGGTGAGGCTACACTTCGCCAACGCAACAAATGAGTCGCTCTAATAACTCCATTTAAGCTGTGTTTAGTACTTCGCAGGGAATCAAGTTCTGAGTGTATTCTTTGGCAATGTCTACATGGTGCCTTACCGTGCCTACTACTAAAAGGATACGCCACGGTCAGCTAATGCAGCTAGTCTCTGAGGAAAACTTGAAAGATATCTGTTGGATATTTAGCCGAAAGATTGAGATCTTAAACGAGTGTACAATTCATACAAAATGCTGCAGGCGTGTGATTATGCCGTGTGGCCTTGGCACAGTATTGGTTAGGTCGTCAAGGACTTTTTTTACCAAATATTTTCTTGACTAGCCCACCTCTTCTTTCATTTTTTTTGTACCTATACGAGAGGTTTGTTGTAAGGGGTAAATCTCTTGCAGTAGATCTTCATTTTCTGTTTTTTTCCTGTTAGCCTTCGCACCGTTACGATGACCAATAATAAATCAATGAATTGGCAAATTCACTCCAGTATCTCACAACTTTTTGTCCCTTCTTCTTTAGATGGCAGCAGCAGTCTACAGCCTGACAGCACCTCCACCGACGGCGGTAACCGCGTTACAAGCAAGCTGGCGGTCACGTCACTGTTACACCGCTTCAAGGACGTCCTCGTTAAATACGTCGATGACACGGCCATCGCTGGCGCCTGTCCCTTACCGAGGTGACGTCACGTGTTGAACGCTGTAACAGGTGTCTGTCTGTTGATACGAGACGATGTGTTGTTGTACGCTGGAGATGGTGAAACAATTTCGGTGTCATGTTTTTATTTCGGTTGAGTTGGTTCATTCTCGTCAATATGATAATTACAGATACAGACACTAGGCCGCATCCCCCAGAAAGGGGGGTGGCCGACGGCAAGGCGCACCTCACACCCTCATACGCTCACACTTACACAACTTAGCCCTTTTGTGCTAAAGTGTCCGGCCAGTAGCCCCTCAACTTACACTCTGGGTCCCGAATGCACCGAGGAACCGTCGTCAGCAGCAGGGCCCGACAGTTTTCACTGGTTTACCCCCGCCGCGTCATGATGGCCGGGCCCTCCCCACCCACGACCATCCCGACAGCGGGATGCCAAAGGCGGGAAAACACATCAGAGCAGCGTCAAAATCAACCATTCACAACCATTCTCCACTCACGC
>SDVV010005923.1:0-18833 GCA_016164225.1 Gammarus roeselii | reverse complement strand
TGGGAAGATGGTAGAATTTATTGGTTGTGAGGGCCTCTATTTTAATCGTGACACTCAATTTAACAGTATTTCAGTTCATGTTGTGATACAGAATAATAAACAAAAGATACAATATCCGAGCTGGGAGGACTGGATGTGGCTGCAAAGAAAACGAACCCTAAGATTGGTGTCGGATTTCTTGTCGTTTGCTCGTATTGGGTTCTCTTTGTTCGCCGTGACGTATGATTGTATGGCTCGTCCTATGGCCCGTGAAGTACGAAGCAACGAATGTGGAAAAAAAAATCTTGAAAATAAACAACAAGTTTGCGTCTGAAGCGTTCGCTGTGTTGCAAACCTGTGGCACAGCATGATGTGCTTGTAACATGCGGCACAGGATGCGTTTTGATGAAATTATCCATCATGTAACTTTGCAAGCGATGCGTGATTGACTCCATAAAATGCAGTCTGGTACCATTTATTCCCACTGCTTGACAACTTTGTATACTATGCATCATTTTTTTGCAACCCATCAACAATCACAAAGCCAAAAAGATCCATTGTGTAAAAGCCCAAGCCAAACATAGTCATTTGTCAAACAAGATTTCAATAATAACCCCCTAATATGGGAAGACGACCGGCTAGTGTGTTTTTACGCAGCCTCTTAGTTAATATTCGTTGATAAGAGTATTGCGCTACTCCTAATGCCTGTGAATGACGATAGTGAGCAGGAAGATTATTTTGAGTACTGACATTGAGACGGAGAGGCGAGTGCAAATGAAAACCAAATGGCAGCATTCTTAACAAAACACGGGTCATTCGAGGCCGTCTAAACATGAAGAAAACAGCGTCAATCTGAACAAAATCTTCCGGGAAAACCAATCACGAGTATATGGCTGCTGAAGTAGGAATTTTTCGTGATTCTGTAGGGCGCATTCTAAAAATTAATCTCAGACTAGAACCTTACAAACTGCTTGCTAACGGAAAGTACGAAGAATGTCTTAAATTGGAATGAACGCATCGTGCAGATGTACAGAGTGAATATTGTGAATCTTCTCTGTCATGAAATTGTAGATCATCGAAATTGTATCATCGACAACACGAAGGTTAAACATTTCCTTGCAGTTGCACATCAACTATACATTGCTGTATTCAAAAAAATTTACGCTCTTGACGTCCTCACCATTCGCATCGCTACGAATTGACCGATCATTAAAATACAGTCACGAGGGGAAAACTAGTCGTAACTCAAAACACGAATTGGTGTAGAGAGGTGAAACACAAATCACATGAAAGTATATGTCAGTTTTATAAATTTTTGATCTTACTGTAAAAGTACAAAAACTTCTCAAACCATAAATCTGTCTTTAAAATCTTCATTTAGGGGAAGTCCTGCATAAATTCGAAAAAAAATTGATTCAATCGCTGAAAATTAAGTTGTTTGCATCTAATAATCTTTCCTCGGACAATTCATTCATCCGTTCACATAACAATAATCTTTTTTCATTATCATTGATGAGAGCTGCTGGGATGTTTGCAGGATGTGAGATTCTAACATGCTATGATATAAACTGGTTTAAAGCACATGCCGCATCTGAGTCAGGGTTTGTGTCTTGAACTGTGAACTCAAACTGATTCATCTTTGCCTCTGTATTCATCTTTAAACAAAAGTCACGCCTGTAGTGTTAAATGCTTTAGATGGTTCAATGAAATTATTGTTTGTCTTACATGTTCTATGAGCAGTCACAGTAACAACTTCATTTAAATTAAACATATATCATATCATATAAGACGAGAACGAGTTGGAGAAAAAGGAGCAATAGTAGTTGTTATGTAGTCTTTTTAACTATAGGCAGGTACGGACTAGGCGTTACATTATCACAGTAACAAAACCCATTGCTTTGCGCCCATTGAGAAAGTTGTGCCTGCAAAATTACACAATTTTGATTGCTAACCCCTGGGATTTCAGATAATTCGTCAATATCAAGTAGATTACCGTAGTAAAAAAAGTAATCTCTTGAGACAGTATCGAATCAAATATTTTACTCATACGAACTTTTCATCACATGATGTTACATTCTCTAATACAATTTGTGTCCGATCAGACAAAATTCAATCTGTTCAACAATCATCCCAGAAGCCATGATGTTTGAGGGCTGGGTGCATACTGATTGTTTTAGTCCTCAAGCTAACCAAGCCTCTCGCTCATCACCGAGAGCTGATGATGATTAAAGTCTGGGCCCCCAGCAGCCTATTTTTTTTGGTTCTCAACCTCATCACCAGGCTTGTAAGATTTGTGTGCAGAAATCCGTTTTTGTCTGCTATCCAAGCCTTTGATTCAGAATTCGGAGTCAAAATCTTTGTTTATGGCCCTGAATAAAGAACACCTACGTGTTTTTGACCCTGAAAGAAAACAGCTCTACGCTGGAATGCGCACCGACCATTGTCGCTAAAACAAAATACAGGTGGGCTTTGAACATACATATTGCCTCACAGTTACATGAAACAAAATATCTGTGAGCAGATATATTCAAATTGTAAAACGGCATAGGCATAAATCATTCACATATAAACGGACCTTTGATACGTATATTGCACGCCTACACATACAATAGATAAACATACATCGAGTAGAGGGTTTCTTTTATGCTTGAGACCCCCTGGTAGGTTATGAGACTGCCTTCGAAAAGACAGCAATAAATCAAGGATGAGCCATGTGTTGGGACTTAAAAAAACACTAGCGTTGCCTTTAAGCGCAGCTTCATAAACCGATCTACCCAATCGGTCGAAAACTATAACTGTAACTAGAAGAGCTGATGGTGTCAAATATATATTCATCCAATCGATACCTCGTCTTTTACAATAGCCTTTTCATCAGCATCGGGGCCTCGTTATCCGACCTACACCGTTTCTTGCTCTCTGCCGCACCCCCCAGGCCTCGATAGTTTTGGCTACGGACTGATCTGAATGCTGCCTTTCAAGCTTCATTGCTCCCTTGTAGGGCCAACGTTTGTTGTCTCGCCGCGCAGGCTCAGGCCCCTGTAGGGACGACCACGGGCTTGTCTGAGTGTTGCTCTTACAGCTTCATTGCTCCCTTTGTAGGCCCATCTCAGAGGCTTTAGATGGGCTCGGTCAAATCAAGTCTGAATGAGAGGTGCTGAGGGCATTTTAAGGTGGGTATTAAATGTTTAATTTTAATTTTTTCCACGCAGCTACAAAATAATCTCAATATAATTATTTGAAATATTATATGTATAAATCCATCATTTCGCCAGTCATGAGTAAAATACATTCGCAACAGTTTTGACTTATACTTGTAGTGTTGTGCAACAACTCTTTCTTATCTACTAACCCAATAAGCCACCACCATTATTGACCAGTAAACTGGCCAACAAAAGATAATATCCCAATATCACTGATAATTTAGAAAACTTTTCTCTCGAGACTGATTCAAATATTTTTTACATTAATTCATAAATTTCTGATGAAATCTTCCACCATCCGAGGGAGGTGGACGATCAAAATGTTCCCAGAATACAAGACGAAACAAATTATTGTGATGCAATCAGTGAAATTCCATTCACAATATGACCCACCTACAAGCTTCCATCAACGGCAATATGATTTCGTCGACATAGAATCGTGTATTTGAAATGAAGCCATTGTGAAGTATGTGTATCAACTAACTTTAAAAATAGGAGCGTAAAAGTTTTTCTATTTTCTGTTCTCACTCTCTGAAATGTCTGAATTTGTTTTCTATCTGTCATTGTTTGAAAAACGTTGAATAAAGTGATAATCTACCAATCAAAACGGGATTCATCCAATGGCCCTTTGAAGCCCCTTTAGGTATTTGAGGGATGCCAGAGCACGGTATTGCAATAATATTACACTGTTCCAGCTGCAGGACGTTTATTAGCGGCAAGGCGGGTGGATCAACGTAACTCAATCAACATTGAGAATCAAATCCTAATTCAATTTTGAATGAATAAAAACGTTAAAGTGTCAAGCACATGAAACCTAACCTTTAAGTTGATTCGTTCAGTTATCCCTCGAAAGGAACCGTTGAGGTAGATCAGCGAGTTCGATATTTTTTACACTCTTAGCAAAAACATTGAGAGTCCATAATCCATTTCATTATGATTCATCGGTCGGCATTCTCCATATATGGTCGCCTCTTAAGGTGAAAGTATTTACGTTTAATGCATCTTCCCCTTTCAATCATGTATTTTCTCGACGCCAAAATTACCACCAGCTGCAGCAAATCTATTGATATGACCGATCGGACGTAGGAGGCCGCACAAAATCAAAGATTGCCGGCTGTAAGTTGGACAGAGAATAAATTTGATTTTAATCTGTCTCTTACCGTTAATAAAATGTTTTTTTTCGGCGATAATTGTACTCGATTGTTTATGGAAGGACAAAGTGTGATTGGATCCGGCCTCCTTCCCTTGAAAGCCGTGTTGTGTGGAGTGATTTGTTTGTGCCATTACCAGACTTTGCTTTCAGGAAATCCATATAACGCTAATGTCAAACTCACGACTTATTATAAAATTTAATAACATATAGATGATTTGGCGTTCTTTTTCATACTAGTTGAGTGTGTCTGGGTTTTGTTTGTACGTAATTAATTGTAAAAAAAACAGTTATCGTGGATGGGAAATTGCGGCACCTACGTAATATTTTAGTCATCCGATTTTTGATCGGAAGAGGTTAACTGAAAATGCTACAAAAAATTACCATTATCTTCCACCCATAAAGAACGATATCGTGAAAATATTTGTAATAAGAATAATGATGTTGCAACCAAATTTGCATGGATGTCTTTTATCTGCAATATAAAATAAAAAACGGTATTTGAGCGACAAAATTCATGACATGTTAACGTCTAATAACAACCATGCGTCAAGTAATATTCGATTACAGGTCCCTTTGGAAACGGATGACTGAAGATTTCGTTCCATACTGCTTAGGTTATGAGAGCTCATTTAAGTGCTATTCAGCGGCCAGAAGTATTGTTGATTTACGATAATGCAATTACAAATATTTTCAAGTGTATACAAATGCATCTTACGGTTTATGTTTTATTCAATAGTCATGTTCCGCAATGATCGCTCAAATGTCGTGAGCAGTATGACAGAGAGAATTAATTTCCTGTAGCGCTGAACAAACATCTAGAACCAGAGCACAAATGCAGATTGCACACCTGATAACGAGTCGAAAGTCTGGTATAATTGTTGGAATCAAATAACTGTGGCTGACCCGTGATGGATTTATTATAATCTCGTATTTAATATCCGACGCAGGTGTACGTTAAATGTAGGAATTTTGAGTAGACAATGCCTGATATTTTTGATCAATCAAGGACTGTTTATTCGCAGAAAAGATCATGCTTAAGGAACACTCCTTCCTCAGATGCTGCCACATGTGTTCAAATTTTTATCCGTCGCAATTTGCATGCAGGTAATCAGGAAGCACAAATATATTATGATAACACATTTAACATTAGTAAACTGAACATTTTTAATTATTTTTATTTGCCCCTACAATAGTGAGGAATGTAGCTATGAGCCAACACATGCTGCCTCTCGAAACTCATTTTATGAATAAATTCTTAAGCAGAATCTCAAGGAAACAACTCGACATTAGCACTTGTGCTTGTTTGGTTTCCTAAATCTAATCTAATAAATTATTAACCCAACTCATGTACTATTTTTTGTATTAAAAGAGCTCCTGACGGCATTTTTTTCGCCTCTGCCTCATGAAATCCCTTGTAGGAATACCAGATCGGGCTAGTGGTTGACTCTGGTTTGAACAAAACAAATGTAAATTATCTATGCCGTGCAAACATAAGTAATCAAAATACATCTTTTTTAATTAATGTTTCGAGCATATGAATGTTCATTATTTGATAGATACTAATCCTATAGCAACGCTGATATGATATCAAATACACGCTATAACTGTAGAAGTTTCAATATCGAAACGCCTTATAAAAGAGTGACATTTAGTTCAATATTTGAATTTCAACGAATGTCAAAATTTCGCTTGCATTTTCTATTTTGGTGTTAAGGTGATGTATTTTTTTATAATACTCAATATTATATTGCACTGCCTCGGTTTGATGCAACTTCTTATTGAATGTTGTTTCGCAAAAGTAAACTGTGTGAGTGTGTGCGGTCGTTTCTCACGGTCACTCCCTGAACAGATTTTTTTCTTCCTTTCTCCTCAGCAAGACAGGCAATTTAATTCAAGTGTTGTCTGCACTAAATCTCAGAGGCGCCGAAGCGGCTTATTGGAACAGTTGTCCTCAGGGAAGGATCTAGTCTGAGAGGCAAGAGAAGATAGGCTGTGGACGTGACCCGAGCAGGGGTGGTGGTGTGGGGAGGGAGGATCTCAATTTGAAAGACGAGAGAAGTTCAGCAAATGACGTGACCCGTGCGAAGTTGAGCAGAGAACGTGAGCCTATTGGGAGGGGAGATCTCAGTCTGAGAGGCGAAAAAAGTTGATTAGGGGTGGTGAGACGAGTTTAGCTGGGAGTGCGGGGAGATAGTTGATTAGGGGTGGTGAGACGAGTTTAGCTGGGAGTGCGGGGAGATAGTTGATTAGGGGTGGTGAGACGAGTTTAGCTGGGAGTGCGGGGAGATAGTTGATTAGGGGTGGTGAGACGAGTTTAGCTGGGAGTGCGGGGAGATCTCATTCTGAATGGGATATCAGATTGGCAGAGAGCATGGACCGGGCAGAGATGGAAGACTTGGAGGAACTCAGTCGGGGAGGTGAAATAAGATAAAGAGAAGTTGCGAGCCTAACACTGGTGGTAGAGGTGGAGGATCTCAGTCTTCTAGGCGTCAGCAGTTGAGTAGAGGACATGAGCCGCGTAGGGGTGGGAAGGAATGGGATGATCGCACTCTGAGTGGAGAAATTAAGACGAGAGACGAGAGAAGTTGAGCAGAGAACGTGAGCCGATGGTGGGAAGTTGAGTGTGAAGTGGAAAAAAAAGCAACGGTGAAGAAGGAAGGGAAATAAGTAGAGAGAATATATGGGAACAACATAATAATGGAAATAAAATTACGAGCAGCTGTAGACACAAAATAGATATATCCGACTTACAACGCATTCCTGCAAGTAAAACTGAGGTTTATGCTGGAATTAACTAACTGTGCTTAATACAGTCCTGATATGTATTAGAAGATCGAATAAGATATTGGCAAAAAAATCAGCTTATTTCTAAGCTTGTATCAGTGGCAGATTCACTGACATTACACTTTTAGAAGCTGCAATAGTGGTTGCGGCGATACATTTCAAAGTAATTATGACCATAATTGACCATATCACAATCATCAGTTACATATACGCGAATAAATAAACTAACAAATCAACTAAAATCATTGCACATGCAACAGAGCTTAGAAATGAATGCCTATTATCTTTCGGAACGCCAACGTTCTTGCGTCGAGATTTCAAGCGCGAGTTGAGACTTTTATATATAATGTAGTATCTCTTTTTATGTTGTACATGTGCGATTATGATTTTTCAGCTGGCGCTAGTGATTCATTTAATATATTGACGTCGTGGAATGCAGAATCTCCTCCAGAAAATGAAGCTGTGGTAAACGCGAGCTGGAACTTCGTCGAGGGAGATGTTTCCACTGGAACACGTACGCACGAAACGACGCAATATATTGCGGTTGAAGATCAGGACTGATGATGTTGCATATTTCATTGATTGTACGATGCATATTTAATTTCAGCTTACTTAATAATATCCTTTTGTCGATGGGGACTTTATGGTTCTTCTTGAAAAGTTTCAACGTTCAATCTTCATGCGGGTAGACGTAAATTCCCTAAGCCTGTGGAGCTGCTGTCTCACAATTTACCACAAACCAGTCATATTGGGGTCGCCTTGCGCTGGTTTCGTTTAAAACTGAAACTGGCAGTAAGCATCTAATCGAAGTGTCTAGCACCCATCTCCCTTACCCTTGAGCTCCGAAGGTGTTATTAGATTGCAGTGATCCGTCCAGTTCACCCTTCTATACCTAATACCTGACACTGAGCCTGTTTATCCAGGCCAACTCCAATCAAGCGACCATTCATCGTCGAAGCTGGAGGCCAATATCATCAGCGAGCAGAAATTCAGTGCACGTTCGAGTGCGACGGAGGAAGGGCAGCCCATAATTGCTCCTACTTTAACAGGATCTTACACCATGATATTTAGACTCCATTGGATGGAGGGCTTCAGCTTTGGCCAGCGCTACATACGGCGTGACTTACTTAGGCGAGAAGGAGATAATACAATTTTTTTGAAAGCAGTAAGACGCATCTCGTTCGAGTTTGGTAAGAAATCAATACCGTGTCTTCCGTGGTGTGAGGGCGTGTGTAGCCGACCTTATTTGGCCCCCCATGCACGTATTTGAATCTCATTTTGAGGGGTCTTGTAATATATCTTCATTGATCAAATGATGAAATGAAATAAAATGTTTACGGTATAATTAACATTGATTGATCATGGTAGTTATTCTCATATTCATACTGTTCGATTTTCCTCAATATTTTGGAAATTTCTGCAGACTCGTCGGCTGAAAGAGCCTAATAATAAGCTAATTTGCTGAGCCAATATTTTGTCTCCGTTTAACAGCAAACAACGGACCAAGTCCACTGAAACTGATAATTGATTCCTATTATTTTTTTCGTCAGTGTTTCTTTGCAGCAAACAAGGAAAGCCGTAATTGCTAATACTCGTCAGTTGAGTGTCAACATTTTGAGCTTCCACTACTAAGTTGATAACTAATCGATGTATCCCATGTTCATTAATTTCGATGAAGAAATGCAGCAGCGTATCATGACGTTAAGCTGGAAATCAGATCATGCGGTACGCGTAGACCACATTGTGAGCAAACGTAATGTCAAGGTCGGCAATGTTGGGCAACGCACGCATGACCAATAAGATGTCACTCGGCTGGTACGAGTGTGTACATCTCGTTTCACAAGACCAATTGTATGAGGGTACGCAATACCAGGGTCAACAACTGGGATAAGGTGGACATTCAGGGAGGAAGAAAATTTGATGTTTTGCAGTGATATAGTCAGGTTTTGAATGGTATCACTGTATTCTCAGACATGCTGCAAAGGAGCGGACGTTTTATAATTCTCATACATTGTTTCGAGTTTGACGAATAATTTACGATGCTCGAAATTTAAAAAAAAACAATAATGCAACGTGTGAGAAAAAGACAAAAAAAATCCTTTTAGATTTAATTTCGTGGAAAAGTTTTAACTGTCATTTGCGTGAGGTCGATAACTTCTTCGAACTGAATCCAAATTCCCATGTATTGATATGTAACAGTCATTTAACGTTCAGTGAAACTATCTATAGTTGAATGTTGAATGTTTCTTCAGAGTTGATAGCTTCAATTTTGAATCGAAAGCGCCCATAAAGGTAGGGTTGAGACGACGATCGGGGTTACTAGAAACCCTTTTGTCTGAGGACGTGTGTGTCCGAAAGAGAAAGGGACATTGATTAAAGCGTTCCGAAAGATAATAGGCATTCATTTCTAAACTCTGTTGGATGTGCAATGATTTTAGGTGATTTGTGACTTTATTTATTCGCGTATATGTAACCGATGATTGAGATATGGTCAATTATGGTCATAATTACTTTGAAATGTATCGTCGCAACCACTATTGCAGCTTCTAAAAGTGTAATGTCAGTGAAACTGCCACTGATACAAGCTTAGAAATAAGCTGATTTTTTGCCGATATCTTATTCGATCTTCTAATACATATCAGGACCGTATTAAGCACAGTTAGTTAATTCCAGCATAAACCTCAGTTTTACTTGCAGGAATGCGTTGTAAGTCGGATATATCTATTTTGTGTCTACAGCTGCTTGTAATTTTATTTCCATTATTATGTTGTTCCCATATATTCTCTCTACTTATTTCCCTTCCTTCTTCACCGTTGCTCTTTTTTCCACTCCTCCCGCTTCTGGGACTCACAGCCTGCCTCCAAGATGGCTGTCGCGTTGGTCGGAAAGGAAATGAAAACTATTCATAGGCCGGCATATTGGCCGACAACCTGTTCCTCTCACATGAAATAGTTGTAAATTTTGTTGCAGCTATTTGTATTGTAAAGTGGCTGACATGAAGATTTTAAAAGTGGGGTAAATATGTTGGTTATGCAGATGAAAACTCGAACAGTTCATACAACGGAACAATGTATGTTTTTTTAAATAAATAAAGATTAGGTTTGGTCTTTAAATACATCATATATCATCAAATCTCAAGACAATTTCCTGACCAGTTCAATTCGGAATTGCTTTACTCTTTCTAAAAAAAATTGTCTACCCGGCTCTGACGCTATGACACATTCTTATCTTAAGTAAAAAACATTGATTAATATAGTTAAACAAGGTTTTACAGTCTCCGATTGAAGATTGATTGAAGTCGCCGATTGAAGATTGATTGAAGTCATCGACTGAAGATTGTTGCAAACAGAACAGTTAAGTGAAACTTATACTCGATTTACATCCGAGCTGGTAATCTCTGACTATTTTTTCTTCCGGCCTACATCTGTAATTGCCTACCAACGTGTGTCGCACTTTTTTTTATCTAGATGCCAGGAAAACGTTTGACCGCGTTAATCATTGGACTGGTCAACAGACCATTTGAAAGGAGGTGCAGATGTATTTCGTGAAACGAATAAATTACTGGTACCAAGGACAACAATGTGCAATATGATGGGAGACTCAACATCAAACCCGTTCTGAACAACGAACGGTTTATAACAAGGTGGACATCTCTCGCCCATCTTATTCAATGTGTATTGCCTGCCTATGCGTCCTTTTTTCTCTTAGCTGTGTTTGGCGTCACATTGGAAACTGTTGTATTAGCGCCATTAGCTCTGACGACGATTTGATCCTATTAGCCCTACATGTGGATACTCTTCAAATTATGCTAAATATATGCGAGTCCGATGCCGTAACACAAGATATTGAGTATAATACAGGCAAATCTATTTATATGTTATAGTAAAATTGCGCATAATTCAGAGGCTCCAGTTCAGAATGAATAATCTGTTAAATAATATTCAGATGAATTATGTAGACAGCTTTTCCTACTTAGGTCACTTAATAACAAGCAGCCGGTGAGGCAATGCTAGTATCTCACAACAACTTCGGAAAGTAAAAGGAGATAGCAAACAGCTGGGAGGGTAATTGAACTTTGTGTATAAGATATGTCAAAATACAGCGCCTTGAAACTTACTGCTACTATTTCTCCTGTAACTGATAGTAGAGTACATATACGAGAGTCACTGACAGTAAACTAAGATTAGTATGAAGAGATATTTTTAGGAGGTTGCTTGGCATTCGTAGAAGACCGAGTGCTGTTTTTGTATTGTTAACTGCTCTAAGGTACGAGCTAGAAAAAGTGCTTGAAGCCTTCAAGAACGAATTATGAAATATAATAATCCTTTCCTGGAGGCCAAATGCAATAGTGAGGGGCACAAAATATCTCCGATAAAATAGAGGCGGGACAGAATTCTGTTGGTGCTGGAAGATCCACGTAATAATAGAAATAATGTTTGACTCCTATCTGCCTCTCCGTGATTTGGGTCTATTGTTTGTATGTGGATGATAAGTTGGCATACCCCTTGCATATGTTGACCCTCGTGTGGCTATTATATACTTCACCTCCCTAACATTGATATTTTTAAAATACATATTCATCTGAGGGAGGGGCAAAATGAAACTAGGCACGCGTACCACTAACTCAACTTATAAATTTAAGTCGCGTGTTTCTTTTCTTCTTTTTGACCTACGTATGTTTGTTGGTGCGTAATTTGAATGTATTGGTAGGAGTTATTTGTTAAACTATTTCTTTGTAATCATTTTCGTATCATCGAGTGCTTCAGTAAAGACTTTTATTATCATAATTTCTATTATGATTATGATTATTATTATTGTTATTATTATTTTATTACCTACTGCATGTGAGTCTGAAATACCAAATTAAGACCGGCGATATGCTCGAATAGTCAAATCCAGTTATATCTTTCCATTCATGTCCTATGAACAAGTTCACACGTATATATGAATCGTGCGAAATTAGGTGATGGGACGAGTGCAACGATTGAGGAAGCCCGCGGGACAAATGCTGACTCATGTGAGAGATGCAATAAGGGTGAGTTTGTATTCCTGTGGCAACAGTAATAATCAGGTCGGTATACCTGTTCGATAAGGGCGAGTTCGTATTCCTGTGGCAACAGACAGTAATAATCAGGTCGGTATACCTGTTCGATAAGGGCGAGTTTGTATTCCTGTGGCAACAGACAGTAATAATCAGGTCGGTATACCTGTTCGATTAGGCGACCTTCTAAATAATGTGTGTAGGCCTTGCGTGACACAGCAGCAGAAAAAGAGAGAGTTATTTTTTGTAGTTATCCGAGACGTATTGATATTTTTAGGAAATTCAGTGATAAGTAAAGTGGACAAGCAAATTGGCTGAATGGTTTCACATTACGTTATTTTTATTCATTGGAAGCTGCGCCTTTCTTTTAGTTTATTTTTTTATTGTATTGCTTACAAATGAATTTCATGGTACGTGGATTTCCTGTCATTTCGTAGTTTTGAAATTGTGATTACGCTTAAGAGAGTCAGAGAGTAAATGCAGTCAATTTGTTATCTAATCAGGAATCACACAGAAAACTTAAAATAAGCCCAGCTTTTGCAGTTTTGCAAAGTTCATCAACCAAAGTTTTGCCTTTGATTCCGACAGAAATTTGGTATAGCCTCTAGGACCTCAACGCTTCATAAATGAAAACCTTTCACAGTCAATGTTGCTTAACAATACACGAATTTTGTGATGCACGTTTTTTATATATGATATATTAAATAGTTTTGTTTTAATGCATTAAATATTCTATCATTGTAGGTCTGAGACTGTTAAAACGGCCCACAGATCAACTAGAGTTACAATAATCTCATAGATAAAAACCTGGCACAAAACTAAATTCCCTACTAGCACTTTCTAAGGTTTAGGGAATATAATACCCGAGAAAGACTTTAAATATTCGTTGCTTACAGGAAACACAATTAGATATAAATAAAACATGGAAGTTAATGTAGCTACAGTGTCGGCCGCTTTCCCAGACACTTTGCCTGAACGACATCGTCAGAAGTTCTTCAGAGAGAGAGGGACAACCATCGGTGCAGGAACCTTTGTGTTTGGATAAAGGTGATGGCAAGAGGCCCGATGGCATCACAGTTTTCCCCTTCAAAAATGGTAAGAGTTTATGCTGGGACTGTACTTGTGTGGACAATTATCCGGAAACCCATTTGATAGGTTCTGCAATTTCAGCTGGTTCGGCAGCTACATAGGCAGGAAGTATGGCGCTTTGACCCGAGAGTTCCAATTTGAGCCAATAGCCTTGGAGACGACAAAAGTGTATGGCGAGTCAACTGCTCGAACTGTGTAGGAGATCGTACGTAGATTGGTGGAGGCAATTGGCGATTCACGAGGGTTTCTATGGTTCCAGCAGCGATTGGGTTTGGCCCTACAGAGATGCAACGCATTCAGCATCCGATCAGCAGGTCTGGAGGCCGGGAGAGGTTTTATTGGGTCGGAGGGTACCCCGTCTGGGTGGTCACATCCAACCCCACACTTCGTTCCATAAGGGAATTTCTTCATCCTGAAGGTTATTTATTTTAATTTAAAATATTATTATCCATCGATGTCCGTTTTTAACATCAAATTTATTTGCATTGCCTGTCAAATAAATAGCATTAAAAAAGAGATTACATGCTGCTGAAAAACAACTTTGTATGGAACGGTATAATATATATTCCACTATTATATTTTTTAAATTTTTGATTTGTTGGAAATCCCATCGAGTAATGAAATACAGTTATTCATTTCCTGAAATTACTTATGAATTACAAAAAAATATATACATGGAATTCAAAAGGATGAAACAAAGATCGACATGGGACATTGGCAATATACGATATGTATAAGCTTGCCACATTATGCATGAACCAAAAGGATTAGAAGAACGTCAAACAGCAACAAGAAAAGGCTTTGTGAATCGACAATACAGATAAACAAAATACGTTGTAGACTACATGAAGTTCTTGCCTTTGTTTATGTATTAAACAAGCCTCATCAGCGTTGTCTATTCAAGAATATAAACTGTTCCTTCCATGGCATTGTCGGCCCCCATACATGATCCGGTGAGAAAGAAACCCTCCGTTATGGATACTGTCAGACCGGTTGCCCGACACTCTGTGAGGGTCAGGCGGTCAAGCCGCAGATCTGCGTCCTGGACGCCTCATAACAGTTGCACAAGGTTTGTTGTCGCCCGGAGAAAGGACTCGACTCTAAAGGCAGAGTCAGCAGTAGAGTGGGGACAAATATCAATATTTTTTTTATTCCTCTTATGAAATGAGATTATCGAAGAATATGTAGAATAATTTCAAACTTTCGCTTCTATAACTCCATTACAATGTCCGGTGACAGGTTAAGAGCCACCGGACATAGCTAAGCTGCTACAACAACACCGAACATGTCCAGGGATGCCCTCACAACCTCGGGATTGATCGAAAGAAGAGGATTGTTTCGATTCAAGGTAACACGGCTACGCTCACATTTGCAGGAGCACGGAAGCAGGGTCCTGCTTGGCCTTATTCTGTAATCACTTTCCTACTCATGATTCCGTAATATTATAAGTTAAATAATGTCCAAAAAAGTATTACCCCTGACATTAGAACATTTTAACCTCTGAACAACAGGACCTATTTCCCAAGTGTGTCTTTGTGATGAGAAAATAAAATGCTTAACGGATGTGAATAGAAGTATGAACCCCAATGAGTTGTTCCGCTTGCGATCTTCTCATGACACTACCCTGCCATGCACTTTTTGAGACACCCAGGTAACCTCGTTAGGGTCAAGTTGTTCCGCTTGCGATCTTCTCATGACACTACCCTGCCATGCACTTTTTGAGACACCCAGGTAACCTCGTTAGAGTCAAGTTGTTCCGCTTGCGATCTTCTCATGACACTACCCTGCCATGCACTTTTTGAGACACCCAGGTAACCTCGTTAGGGTCAAGTGTGCATCAATTGCCATCCACGTTACGACAAATGACAGCATAATTCCTCGAGGATGAAGCCGCCTCAATGGGAGTTGGTTGCTCCTGCTTAGGTGTCTATCTCCGTGTTGAACAACGCATCCTCTTCATTGCCACCACTCATATAGGGTTGTGTTTTTTCTTTTTCTTACGACTGGCGATTGCTGGCAACAATGAAAAGCGGCAGTCACAAATACAATCACGAAAACTTTACCACATTATAACTTAATTTGATATTAGTTGAAAAATAATTTTATATTCTGACATCATAATTTAAGGAAGTGAAAAAACATCTTTAGAAGGTGAACTTTCCTTCCGCTTCTCATTGATATACTCCGTAACTATAGATGCATAATTTTAATGACCTAAAACGTTATGGTCATCCTGATTCAAACTGCTGAACCATTTCTACGTTGCCCCTCCACTCATGATAGATGGGACTTATTATTGATCCATTGCATGACCATGAACGTCTCAACGCAATATTACAAGCCTTGGAAACATGACATGATCGAATACATTGATCGAAGGCTTGCTGTGAGATAATCAATGGAAGCACCAACGACGAAGAAACATAGCTTTCCATGGATCAATGATCGGCAGTGGACGGAACCCAGGCAGTTTTGCCTCACAAGCTGCTCAACTTTTGTGAGCTGCTGGCTGATCAAGACGCACATGGAATATATTTCCGCCCTGACATGATTTTGCGTTCGCGAGTGTCATATCAATAAAATAGCCTAGAAGAGTGAAGCAACCTCTAATTCAAGTTAGCACATTCACGAGCATTTAATTTTCTTCTTGATCAGGCCCGGTTGGATTGATTGTTCACCGTTCAAATAAAATTGTAGGCTGCTTTTGATATACTCACATATTTAGTGGTGAATACTTGAACGTCGAAAAAAAAAAAAAAATCTGCTGGTGATGCATTTTACCATATATTTTCCTAGCGCAATTTCAAGGCTCGGGAATACTCCAATGTTCCACGATAAATAATAATGTTGAAGAAGCCTATTTCAAGCAATGAAATATATATATATATATATCTACATTTTTTTAAATACAAATAGCCCTGGATCGTGTCTAACAAAAACATGTTTAGTCCATGGAAAATATTTCATATATAGAGAAATTGACAGTTGTTCATGGTAAAGTAATGAATATTTTGGAGAGAACGTCCCTGCTCATAATAAAAAAAACGAGTCCCTGTGATGACAATTCATATGCAGACTTTGTATATGAATTGTCCGGGCATAAATACCATTTGCAGGAAAATGCCTCAAATAAACTTAGTTTAACCAAAAACATTATTCATAGTTCTTCGATGATTCAATTCAATATTTAAAAAAAAACATAAAACACATTAAGTGTAACATAAACATTTTCGTATATTCGTGTGATAACAACGACATCTGGCCTTGATTAAAAGGGAATGAGAGAGTTTGCGACAGTCATGTATTAAAGAAAATGGGCCAAGTCAGCCTTTGCGTAAAAAAGATACAGACTTGAGGGACCAGTTGTTATATTAAGAATTTGAATATAGTTCTCGTTGTGCCACGTGCAAAAAAAAAATAAAAGAAGTTGGTTATTTTTCCAGTCGATCATGAAAACCGGACATGATCATACAATATTTAGCTTCAAACTAACCTGAAAGTTGTACAAAAATAAACATGTATAGCAGTTTTCAATTGAGAAATAAATAAAAACCCTGGTTAGGTCATCAAAAAAATTACACACATTCTTCTACTCCATCCTTGTCAGGTGACGATAATAAAATACAAAGGTTCTCCCCTCGCAATTACTTTTTTGTCCCGTATTTTCCTTGCCTCGAACTCCTATCGTTTTTTCCTTGCCCCGAATTCCCATAGTCTTTTAAAGGAATCTTGTGTTACAGTCAGCAGCCTGGTATCGGCTGCTTGGGAATAAACAATATTTCCCCTCCCATCGCTTTGTTTTGGCGACTGCAGGAACCATCGTTGGCGCCCTGGGCAGTGAAATCTCGTTGGCTCTTTCAGACGTCTATTTTTTGCCTCATTTTGGTCGGAACGGACATATTATCGGGCTATTGGCTTTTTCGCGTTCCTTCGTTGCTTTTCGAAGGAATTTGTAAGAATTGTAGTGATGTTTTCAGTGACAGTTGGTGAGGGCTGATTCCCGTGACTGAAGTTTAATCAATAAGCAATAACAATTTGCAAAATTTTTTGTCCACGCATTTTCTTTGCAACCTGAATATTGTTAACCAAAATATACAACTTTTCTAATATTTTTCCAGAAACCGAAAACTGACACAAAATGGAAATTTCATATTAGCGATTTCGACAATTACCTTGACCACCAAATTTCACACTGTCGTTTCATATTTCAAGCTTTCCGCACAGCAAACTACTGAAGTTTATACCACAGCGGACTTGTTGGAGCTATAAATGCCTATTGCACGAGACAATGAGACGAAAAAGAATAGTCTGGTTGAACATTAAGACACAAACGTCTCTTGGATGCTCTCCTCCTCAAAATTGTTATGTACAAATAAACTAATGAGTGGATAAGAAATTCAAGTATTTGCATCACTGTTATTTGCATGAATAACTTACTAAACATTGAAGTATGACAGATTTTTCACTGCAAAATGTTTTGCTATATAATATATAACAGCATCCGTAGCTTCATAAATGGGTTTAAACCTCACTGAGGTTTTAAATGGACAATAATTTTGTGCAACGATCTTCCAATAAAATTTTGGAGATTTTTTTTTTTTCGCTTATACAGCAGGTTACAGTGTAGCTGCCACCTGACCGCCTTTTTCTACCCATTGCGTTTATGGGCTGGTCTTTTAACCATTTAAGAGACCGGCCAGAATGTCTCGCTGGGGTCAGGTAGAGTCGAACCTTCGAACTTCAGCTCCCAGTGGAAGTCTATTGTGAGAAGAGCCAAACATGCTACCCACTCGGCCACCGAGCTGGTTCAGATCGATTTTCGAGATCAGTTTTCGGATATTCACGGTAATTTTTGAAAGCGGTATTCGGATATTCGGTTTTCCGATATCCAATGCAATGTTTGTGATCGGTTTTCGAAAATTCACTGTAATGTTTGAGATCGGTTTTTCGAATATTCGGTTTTTCTGATATTCACTCTAATGTTTGTGATCGGCTTTTGTGGAAATTCACTGTAATGTTTGAGATCGGTTTTCAGACATTCAGTTTTCGGATATTCACTGTAGTGTTTGTGATCGTGTTTCGGAAATTCACTGTTATGTTTGAGATCGTTACTCGGATATTCGGTATTCGGATATTCACTGTACTGTACTGTCATAAACAGTGTTATCGGAGTTCAATGTACAAAATGAAGTATCTAATCACCTACACTGTCCTCGATCATTCGACCTCAGAGATTCGTCATTTAATCACCTCCAATGTCCTCGATCATTCGACCTCAGAGCCTCGTCATCTAGCCACCTCCACTGTCCTTGATCATTCGACCACAGAGCCTCGTCATCTAATCACCTCCACTGTCCTCGATCATTCGACCTCAGAGCTTCGTCATCTAATCACCTCCACTGTCCTCGATCATTCGACCTCAGAGCCTCGTCATCTAACCACCTTCACTGTCCTCGATCATTCGACCTCAGAGCCTCGTCATCTAATCACCTCCACTGTCCTCGATCATTCGACCTCAGAGCCTCGTCATCTAATCACCTCCACTGTCCTCGATCATTCGACCTCAGAGCCTCGTCCTCTAATCACC